>JASSUY010028138.1:0-21316 GCA_032466535.1 Forpus xanthops | reverse complement strand
AGGCTCTCCAAGTTCCAGATTGATGTACAAGGCTCTCCAAGTTCCAGATTGGTGTACAAGGCTCTCCAAGTTCCAGATTGGTGTACAAGGCTCTCCAGTTCCAGACTGATGTACAAGGCTCTGCAAGTTCCAGACTGATGTACAAGGCTCTCCAAGTTCCAGATTGATGTACAAGGCTCTCCAAGTTCCAGACTGATGTACAAGGCTCTCCAAGTTCCAGACTGATGTACAAGGCTCTCCAAGTTCCAGTTTAAATCACAAATTTCATCTAAGTAAAGACACGGACTTTAGTTTTATTTTTATTAATATTAAGAGCAGTGAGAAAAAACTGCACTATTAAAAAGCAACAGCTACTTGTCAATGAACAGGTTTTTTCTATATCAGGGTCATTTCTCCTGGTAAAGATAAGATCCGGTCAGGTAATCATAATCCTTGTGGAAAAACGCTTTGCCTTCGCTGCTGTCCTCCAAGACAGTAAATCTGAGCCAATCTGTCTGGTGCTTCAAATTCCTCTTTACTAGAACTGATCTTCTAAACAGGCTGGTGGACATATCTTCTCGTTCTTTCCTTTTCCCTGCATTTTCATGGCAAAGCCTCAAATCTGTTTAGGATTGTTCTGTTCATGGCATGTGGGTTTGCACGAAGGGGAAGTCTTCAAACAGAAAAATACCCCAACCATCAGCAAGGGACTGCAAAGTCGCAAGCTCCAACTCGAATTCTGCCAAAGAGACAATGTGCGGCCTTGGGAAAAATCAGCTCTGCTCCCTGCAGGATCTCCATCTGCTTCTCACTAATAAACTGGGATTATAAAACTGCCCCATCCCAAAGGGCAAGTAAAACTTTGAAGGTGAAAATTGCATTACAAGCATGATACATTATTCTAACACAGCAAAACGGCTTTCAGGCCTCTTTTCCCTCCTATTCAGTGAAAGGCAGCCACATTTCAAAATGAAAGCTGTGGACCTGCTTTTCCATTTGCACAGACTTCTTTCAGCAGGCGGCAGATTAAAGCTGAGAGAATAATCCATTGCAATTAATTTATTCAATGAATTTAGCCTCATTTTCTGCTCACAAAATGTCTGCAAGCCATTTACTGTTTTTCTCCCCCTGGTTTACTCATTATTCACAATTATAGCAGTGTAACTCTTGGTCTGTAAATTACTCTTTAACAATTAGCTGAGTGTATTTTAGAAGCTATTTGGGTTAGTTTCAATTTAATACACAGGGCATATTGTCTCTTCTTTCTCTACTCACCATTAAGAACAAGAAGAAAGGGAGCAGATGTGGCTGGGATTCACACCACCGCGTTCTCCACTGCACCCAATCCCACCATGGTCATTCTCTGAGGCTGGCTGGCCTCTGCAACAGAGAAAACAGAGCCCACCAGAGAGTTCCCTGAGCCCTTTCCCAACACAGGGCCACTGCCACCCCTTGATGGGCGCAGACGTGCAATTCTGAAACATTCCTCCTGAAAGAAAAGTGCATTTTTTGAGAAACTGAGCATTATTTGTGCCTCTGAGTATTTTCTTACATTAAGTACACATTTTCACAATCAGCAGTTACTGCTACATTAACAAATTTCCTTCCATTTTAACCAAAAAAAGGGTGGAATCCTTCAATGTGTGTTGAAGGGACAGTGTGAAAAATGGTGTTTCCATAGGAAACGGATAGGGCTCCTGGTGAGTAGAGGGGATGCTGCCCAAGTCCGTGCAAGTTACCACCAGAGCAGCTTCGCATTGGTTCAGAGACATTTGAGCGTTTTAACGCGCTCTTGGCTTCACAAGTAAATAAATTGGAAAATGCAAAAAGAGCTTCTGGAAAATGCATTAAGGCAATCTGCAAATAATTGCAGTGAGCTGGGCTATTATGACTCTGACTTCTGAAGTGTAAAATCTCCCAGAGATAATGATTATAATCATATTGAAAATAGTTGCCACCCTTTAATCTTCCAAGACAAAACAGAGATCTTGGGGAATTTGGGACCCTGTCACTCTAATTGAGCATCTGACAGGAAAGTAATTAGAGTGGAAAGCAAAGGGGTTGCCTGATTGCCTGTGCAGAATTCATCAGCTTCCGCTTGCCATCACACGGGGCGTCCAGTTCGTCTCCTGCACAGGTTTCTCATTTAAATAGCTTCCTTGCCAATAAAAGGACTGTCAGACAGCCTATTTCCAGAACAGATTTGGATCTCAGCAACTCGCACTGGGCATGTAAAGATTCACCATTCATTTTGAAGACAGCTCAGGAAAAATGGCACCAAAACACTGGAACAAAACTCATTGCCTGATGGCTCTGTTAAGATGCAGGATCGCTACCTGGAGCTTCATTTTTCTAAAGCCAACTGAAACACTTCAAAAATGGGCTGTGCAGAGGAAAAAGCACCATTCCCAGCAGAAACATCGTCCTGGTTCTCTCCAGCCCCGTTTCCAATGCACAGCCTGTTGTTATTGGCTGTGTTTCCTGGGTTCAGCTGGACAGCATGCTGCATCCTCAATGCCTGTGCCATGTCCTTCAGGCCACCAGGTATTGCTGGAGGGACAGCATCAGACAGAGCATGGCCTTTGACCACCACAGCCTGGAGTTATGGGAAGGGTCCATGGGCAAACTGCAGCCAGGCTCCTCTGCAGACAGAAAGGAGATTTAGGAAGAGTAGGGAAAATTGCAAACTGCTGCTCTTTTGTTAAGAGAGACTCTAGGAGTAGATTTAATATAAGAGACTTGGAATTCAATGGAAAAATCCCACTGGCTTCAAAAGAGGAAAAAATTCAACCTAAATCCACTGCAAGCTTCAGCTCTCGGTGGGTATCTGTCAGTGTAATGCATGACATGGATGTGCAAAGAAATCAAAAGATCATCCATTCACTTGATTCAGCAGCTGCTCTCAGATGGTTGAAGAGAAAAGTAAATACCAACTGACAGTCGCAGCATATTTCACAGACTTTAATTAGGGTGAAGCATGGAGGCAATTCCATCCGTGACGCCTGTCTCTGGGAAACAATTTGACTTTTCTTTTTAGTCAAAATGTCTGTGTCCCATTATGTGTTCTTAGAATACATTTTTAACATCGACACAGATTTTAACCTGATTATTTCATAAGGATATTTCCTGTGCTTTCCACACATCCCAGCTGTGTTCATCCCACTGCAACTCACCCTCACAGTGCTCAGAAAGCACTTGCTTTCCAGCCAACTCATAGACGTTCAGCTGATGCTGTTTAACTCAGGGTCATTGCTCAGGGCTAACCATAAACAAGCCTCCCTGCATTTTCAGAGCTCTGGATGAGGTATAAAATCAAATTACCCAGAAAAAGCAGCACTTTGAGAAAGTGAACTAAGGTAATTGAAAAATAAGTTTGGTGCTCAGCCAGTATAACATTTGGATTTTGAAATACAAATGGCTCCTAAGATGAGAGTTAAGCTCATATCAAAGAACTGTTTTCCTCCTTCAAATAATCTCAAAGGAGAGAAAGAAAAAAGAAAAGCCAAGCCACACAGTGTGGGGAAAAGCAATGCGATGTGGATTATCATTTCCCAAGTCTGTTTTCCATAACTGATTTAATGCTATACATGGATACAGGTCTCAATTAACAAAACAAGAATTTCTGTCTTTACTCATGATGAGAATTGTTTCAGTCAAGTATTCTAAAAGTCTCTCCAATGTACAACCATTGTGTAGGACAACACATTCCTTACTGCAGGCAACGAAACTTCTGTGATTATAGTATGAAATACATAAATATGAAGACACTGACAAGAATATCCACTTGACCACACAGGTACTTCTCTGGATACTCCCTAGCGCCTTGCAGGCTGCCCTTCTACAGTACAGCTGCAGTTAATCCCTAGCACTAACTCCTTTTATTTCTGCCCTGGTTAATCTGGTATATCCATCAAGCTCATCTTGTCCCCAGCCCAGAGACCTGCTGTGGTGTGTGACTCGGATCCAAGGACAGCCCAGTTCTTCCATCCTGCCCATCTTCCACCCAGTGACTGCAACTTCCATCTGCAGTGAAAATTCTCACTTTCCACACTAGAAATTGATTCTTAACAGAGTCTCAAGACCAGTGAGGAACACGGTACCCCACAAGTTGTTCTCCTGATGAGGCACCAGGACTATGAGAGGCACAAAGTTCAGCCTTGTCTCCTTTTGCTGAAGTTCTTGTGGAAGTGGCTCTGACACAGACATCCCTTGCTGGCAGAGAGGTCCAGTGACTCAATGGAAAGACTCTGGGGACCGTAAAACTGACTAAGATATACCCATCACCTCTGTGCAGTTAGATTTTGGTTTTCACTTGTTCTTAAACCTGATCAGATGGTGCTGCCAGCATTGGAAAATTTACTTTTTCTTAGTATCATCTCATTACTCTTTGCAGGCCTGCTGGTGACATCCTAAATGGTTCCTCCAGTCCTTGATATTTGTATCCTTGAAACGCTCATGAAGAGCTATACTTCCCCTTAAGTCATCATTTAGCCAGGCTATACATATTTAATTCTTTAATCTTTCCTCATAAATCCTATCCTAGCTTTAATCATTTTAGCTGCTCTTTGAATCATCTCCATCTTACCAGAACTGGCACAAGCAGAGCCCCCAGTAGAGGCTGACAAGAGATGTACATTGAGAGACAAGTGCAATTGCTCTGCTTGGCAACTTATTACCTGTAATCCGTAATTATGTTGTACTTTCATTCAACTATCTGTCTTAAAAGTAGAATTTAACCTACCATTAAAATCTCTTTTGAAGTGTATGTTTCCCATGCGATGCTCCTCCAGCACAAGGATTTGATTTATGTCCTCAATACCTCAGGACTAGGAAACAGCAGCGAGGCAGCTCTCCCCTTCTTTGCATCTTCAAGAACAAATAGCAGACAGGACAGCTTGTCCAATAGGGATGGCAAACACTTCCCTGCAAAAGTCAGGTCAAGACGATTAATTTAGTTCACCTCTATTAAATACCTTCAGGTTATACTCCCCAAAAGAGAGCTGACAAACTTCATCTTCTGTTCTTTGGCAGTAAGTCACGGTACCAAGGTTGTCCCTTTCCTAACACCCACCAGCTTACTATTGCAAGGGACCAGCCAAGGGTTTTAAAACGTTGGCGTGGAAAGCACTCACGAGCCTTATGCTGTTTTAGAGGAAGGGAAGGATGCAGGCTTTGACAGACAGATAGATAGATGGGGAGAGATGGATGCAGCCATAAATATGTTTAATTATGCAATGTCACATTTCTGAGTTATTCATTTCTTCTCCTCCCTCTCTGGAATAACAAAGACAAATTAGAAAACTGGAGTTAAATTACAATACAGGACCAAATCTATTCATTTGGACTATGCAGATGGATGATTCATTCTTCAGCAGATGCGGTCTCAACGATGCAGTACACAGTGTGTTGAAAACTAGCCAGCACAGAGCCAATAGCTGCACTGTATTATTACTTAATGTATATGATTAATACAGCAAATCAATGTTATCTGTGATCAAACACAATACCCAATACGAGTATTTAGGAGTTTGCTTTTAAGCTCTATTGTTAAGGGGATTTTTTCACTGAACAAGTCAGATGTTATGCTGGGTCATCAGGAAAGCCATTACACTTTGCATCTGAAACTAAAATAGAACTGATGAATGTTCCTCTCAAAGCCAGCTTATCTTACAAGACCCAAGGCACAAATCTTGAAAATGCAGAGCTGATAAGCTGCAAGAAACACTAAGTTGAGGAATAGCTTTTGCCTAAAAGAATACACGGTCAGAACAGAAAGGTTTTAATCATTTACTGGTATTTGTTTTTATAATCAGGAAACTAGGCAGGATAATTTTTCTCAAAGACCTGAGGACCCGTAGTCAGTGTGTTAAACTCACCAAACACAGGCTGAGACTTACCGGGACTTACAATTATACTCATGCTAAGGTAAGTGTACCCATGACAGCCACAGCTGATTGCACAGCACAAGCAAACCCCTGCAGATTAATAACACTGCCAAGAAGGGCACCAGGCTGAGCTGGTGGGAAGCTGGTCCTGCCTGGAGGCAGCACACACAAGGAACTGCTGTGGAGCGCAGATGCATTTCAGAAGAGTGTGGAGAACTTCCCACAAGGCAATGAGCAGGTCAAAGTGATGCTGAAGCTGTGTGCAGTGATCTGTTTGCCATTATTAGACTTGTGAATGACTCACTGTTGCTATTTACAACACATTAATATTCATGAAGATCCATTTCTTTTTATCTTATGTTTGCCGGGGTGGTTCTGCTTATAGCCGTAATGGACACCAGGGCACTTGTAAGGTGAGGAAGGGTGATCTACCACCCATTGCTCAAACCAGACTGCTGCAGCAGATTGGAAGGAGCCAAAGGCTCAATCTAAATAAATCAACAGTTAAAATTCACCTTTAAGGAAGTTTTAAAAGCATTCCCACTCCCTGCGCTGCTGCAGGTCATGGGCTCTGAGGGCAGCAGACACTTGTTACGTGTTTCTAAACCTTCACAGGATTGTTGCATGCATCTGCCAATGTCTGAGCACCCCATCCACCCCCAACCAAAGCCCTGCAGAGTCACTCCTGCTAACCCAGGCCCTGCTCTCGTGCTGGCACTCAGCAGCAGTGGGTTCATCTCATTGCTGGTGGATGCTCCTTGGACCCACGAGTTCACCCCCCCGTCCTCTGCCTCAGGAGATGAGGAGCACTGAGGTCAGTGAGGACTGAGCTGAAGGGTCCAGGCTGAGTCTACTCACGTGTGACCTGCTCAAACACACAGTGGGACCGTGCTCTCTGCGAGCCATGCCAGGAGCTGATGAGCCCTTGCGGGTCTTAACCACCAGGAGCAAGAGGAGCAAGCGCCGGCACCCTCACCTTTCACTAGAAGCTCTTTTCCCTTTTACCTCACCTGAAAAAACCAACAAAGATGTTATTAGGCAGAATTAACGACTCACCTTATGTTTCTCCACGTACTTCCTTAATCTTTGATACCAAGTCTGCTGTAAAATGAACAAGGGTTTTTAATAAGAAGGTGGTAAGGGCTTGGAAAGCAGCAGCTCTTACGAATTGCTGCTGCTGTCTCTAGCACAGAACTTTGACACCAGCAAGGCAGAACACCACACACGGTGAAGAGCATTGATTTTACAAACATACAATTTATCAAATGACACAAATCAGCTAAATGACATGAAAATATATCTGGAGACTTCATAATGTCACTCTACATTCCTGATCAGATTTGACAGATACCAGCTGAAGAGAGCTGCTTTAAGCTGCTCAGAATACTATTACAGGGTAAGATTAATGTATCACTTTGATACCAGCTATTTTCTCATCTCTTAGGGGTTTCCTTTCCTTCTAATTTTACAAGTGTTAAACTATTGACATGTTTCCTACCATTCTAGTTAAAATTGCATCCTATTTTCAAATCAAAGTATCTCTTTATACCTCAGTGATATGCTGAGCAAGCAGATGGAAGAACTCCTGTTCAATGACACTCAGAGGAAGGATGGGAAGGAAAAGCAGGTGAAGCAACCCTTCAGTCTTTGGCTGTCTTTGACTCGCAGATAGTGAGCATGAAGCTTGTCTTCATTAGTTTCTGTTGCAAAAACGTTCTGACAAACGATATTGCTGCAACTGAAAAGCGCTTTAAGTGAGCCTCCAAAGCAGTAACACTCAAGGATGTTCCTGGGGAGTCTCATATTCTCCTGATTTTCTTTATCCTCTCCTTCTGCATAATCTCTTTATTGCTATTTTGCCACTCAGCAGCAGCTTCTCCATATTTCTTGGTGTTATAACATCCACAAGCTACATTGCCACACTTCAAAGTAGTAATTGCATCTAATTTACCAATTTGGATACTCCAACTGCTATTAGGCAGGTACGTAAGTACTGCAGGATCAGGATAGTTAATTGCACCTACTTTTTCACCTACTGTGTCTATCACATTACAAGGCACAATCCAGGCCCTATGCCCTTCTATAATACATGTAAGCTGTGCACCCGAAAAGGGCTGACACTGGCTATATCCCAGCATTAGACGAGAACACAGACTAATATCCTCCAACACGATGTCATCTGAGCTCAGTCTGAAGCAGCAGAATACAAAGTACTCCCATATATTCCCAGCTGTGTTGGACTGAACTCAGCCACTTGCTTTCCCACTCTCCTGAAGCTCTGCATACCATGGGCTCAAATCCCAGTTTTCCTTGCTGCCTTTGCTCAGTTTCTCCACGCAGAGACCTTTAAGTTCTTCAGAGGTGACCTGTTTTTTATCATTAATATCAAACTTGATCTGCAGCAAATGAAGCCAAGTGAAACAAATGAGCACTAACCTCTGATTGCTTGGGAGCACATTCGGCTCCCCCCAGATGCAGCAGTGCTGGTTTCCTGACGGTACCTTCTTTCTGCAATCACTTTAAAACAACGAGGAGCTGAAGTAAAACTTCTTCCATTAGGAGAAAAATTGGCATAACCAGAGATGTAACTGTGTTCATGGTCTGGAGCAGAGCCCTTCATGGCAGACACCGGTTAGTTAATGAAACCTGAAATTCTGGAAAGGGACTCTGAAACCCAAAGTCCTACAAAGCTCAGGGAACATTCTAAAGCTGATTCGCATCACTCCAAACAAAGTTAAACCAAACTAAGGGGGAAAAAGCCAGGGCTGGAGTTTCCTGTGTTCCACTGCAGTTCTCCTCACTTAAGTTGCTTTGGGAGAAAGAGAAACTTAATTTAATACAGTTCTAAACGGTAACTGCTGAGATGATTAAATGAAGTCTCCAAAAAGCTGCAGTAGCCTGGAACAGCTCAAGACTTCATTAGAGAAGCTGTGCTTCTCACACTGCACACCTGATACCCAGCACCCAGAGAACCCCCTTTCGAAGGGCTAGCTGCACACTTGAGGGCTTCAGTCATATCCAATAAATCACAGAATCGTAGAACACTTTGGGTTTGTAGGGGCCTTAAAGATCATCTAGCTGAATATATTGGAAGGACAAAGTGGGGAAGGACAAGGGGCGGATGGCACTGTGTCTCTGGCTATCCTTATCTCCTGATACAGCACTGGTCAGTCTCTAGGTGGGTCTTCTTCCTCCAGCCTCAGTGCCCACAGGGTTCAAAGATGTTGATGAACAGTGAATAAAGTGCCCCTGTCCATCGAGACAGCATTGGCCGTGCTAAGCACACACAGGTCCCTGGGGGCTGCTGGCCAGGCAGCATCCCCAACCCACCACAGATTGCTTTTCTGTAGGCAAGCTTCCTTGGTCCACCTCTTTGGAGGCCCTTTGCTGTGCTTGTTACACCAGCTATAAGTGCATTGGTTGACAAATGCTGCTTGAGACTTGACAAATAACTTGCCTTCCAGCTACTCCCTTATCCCCCTTCTATGTAGAGCAGAAGAGATGGCTTTGGCATGTTTTGAAGCAAATGAAAAACTAACATGGGTCGCATTTGTATCTTCTAAGTTTAATACAACTTGATGCAAGGCTGAACTGGGTTAACACAGCTGCTAAAAATAGCTGCTCCTGTTATCAGGATTGTTCACTAATTTTGACACAAGCCAACATCTGTTTTTATTAGGAACTCACAGGGGTAATTTATCTAAATGAAATTGTAACACAGAACGAGCATTATGTGCTGGGGCCTGCTGGCTTTGCTGCTCTGAAGTTTTACACAGCTTTCAAGGCCAAGTAAAGACATCACAAATGAGTCCTAAACTGCCCTGCTATCACTTGCTGAGTGTCAGACACCAGCAGAGGAACAGAGCCTCTCTTTGCATCCAGGCATAAGAGGAAGGACCAGCAGCACCCTGGGTGTCTTTACCCTGGCTATCTGGATTGCACCACATCAGGTGTGCCTTGACTGATGAAACCCACTGAAAAAGATGGGGCATCTTCCCAAAGCCATTGTCCAACAGCTGCATTTTGATCTTTGGTTCAATAAAACCCCAGTAACCAGAAAACAGACACAAAAAACCTCATGGAGGGGTTGCAGAGAAGGCGCTTCTCCCACACATGCATTTTCAGAACCAGGTAAGTTACCTCTGCTCCCCATGGAAATGCGTCTGTTGGTCAGTGACAGCAGCAATTGCACCAGGCTTGTCCTGTGAGGTGGGGACCCGAGATTCCAGCTGCATGGCTCCATGGCCCTGGGCAGACACTGGGTGATGCTAACTCCAGCTGTGCAGGACAGGAGAGCCCCGTGCTCAGTTCTGTTGCAGGTTCCTGCATATCTGCTCCTAAATGAGAGCCCTCTGGGGAATGCTGATGGGGAAAAGGGGATTACCCCTCCACTCCTCATTGTATTATGGAGGGGAGGGTTGGAGAGATTTCACACAGGTGCACACTGGAAAATGAACAGAAACATTCCATACCTTGGTATTCCAGTTCCCATGCATCTCTAGCAGTGACACTGCCAAAACACATACTCTACCTCCTATTTCCAGGGTCCAGCTCTTCCCCTCTCTTGCTCTATCTGGACACACTGAAGTCACTCACTGCTTTCTGCTTCGCACTCAAGTGACTGTTTGATCAGAAACAGATGCACAGCTGCTGGATAGAACAAAACACAAATGAAGGTTGCAGGGGAAATCATGTTTATTCAGCCATAAATATCCCCAGCAGCACCCTGGGGAAAGCAACAGCAAATGAAAATCACTTTGCTTCTCTGGGAAAAACAGAAGGCAACTGAAGCAACGCAGCACTGTGGGGCTGAGGGGCTGCACCCCTTTTGCTTTGCACAAGTTCTGTCTTTCCAGTCGCATCATGCCTGTCGGTCGGGTTTCCTGCGCTATCCATCATGGCTGCAGTCTGTCCTTTTGAGATAGCAGCTCTGGGTCACCCGGCTGCGTCGGATCCATCAGCCTGGCAGCAATGTGTCTGCTTGTGAGGAACAAGCTGCTCACTCTGGTCTGTGGTCCTGTGGCTCTGACCAGCCACAGTGCTGTGGAGGGGCTGCACCATGGGCGGATGCTGAGAGCTGAGGCTGCATGCTCACACTCACCTGCCCGCAGAGGGGATGAGCCCTGAGGCAGGAGAGCACCATTCTGTTTGTCCCTTGGCAATAGAGCCATCACTCACAGAGCTGTTATTAAGTGCAGAAAAATCCCAGACCCTTCTGGATCTGATGTGCCACTCAGAGACAGCACTGACATAGCAATGGAGACAGGCTAGGGCTGCACAGCACCAGAGATGCTGCTCTCAGTGGTCCCAGAGCAAAGAGCACCAGTTTGTACTGCAGAGGTGACCACAAAGCCCAAGCTCATGTCTGGGTCTGAAGCTTAACGCAGACCAGAGCACACAGAAATGGCACTGCCTTCTGGGAGCACTTAAATATAAATGATATCTCCTTTAACTCAAGAGCTGAAGCAGTGCTCACGTTTTACATATGCTGAATTCCCAGGCGAGGAAGAACTTCACACTCACCTTTAAGTGAAGCATGACTTGATGTGTATGCTTTCCAAAGGCTAGAACTTCAGGAGCTCTGCCTATCCAAAGCCTGTGACAGTTTATTGCCTCAGCCCTGGAGGACGCAGCCCTCATCCCAGCTCCTTCCCTGCGTTCCTCAGAGCCGACTGGAAGCTGCTGTGCATGCGGCAGGACACCCCCCTACCAGAACCAGGGTCTCTGGGGGCTGCAGCAGTCCCAAACTCCTGACCCAAGCCCCAGCCTGCAGGAGATGCAAATCCCAAACCTCTGGAGCTGAAGATTGGCATCTACAGCATCTCCTTAATCCGCCCAGGGAGAGGCTGCAGCTCGCTTCCAAAGGACAGGAAAAAGAAGAAGCGCTTTATCTGCAGCTACAGACACCGGGGCTTTGCTTTGCCTCTGTCCCAGAGCAGAACAGGAACTCAACTGTCATTTGATTAATTAATCCATCTGAAATATTCACCTTGCGACAATCAGGTAAAGCAGCCCATAAAACCTCCTCCAAACAAGGCAATTCACTGTTCCGAGTCTGAGCCACGTTGGCCTGAGAATACAGCGACTACAACAGGTACACTAGAGACACATGAAGGGATTCTAATTGCCTGAAACCTCCAATACTGTCAAACTGTGGGACAGGGAGGGAGAAGCCTTTATAGTTGCCTCTCTGTTATAGATGAGTAGGGTGTTTGAGCTTGAAATGCTTCTACATTATAAGAGCTTAAAATAGTAATCAACTTCTCTTATTCAAATAGCTATCTGTTTTTCACTCCCATGGCTTTCTGCATGTGCCGAGTCAGTAACTAGGTCATGGAGAGAGGAGAAGCTGTGGGAGGAAAATAACTCATGTTATATGGGGATAATTCATGCAGCCAGTTCCTGCGCTGCGGGGCTGCATGGGGCTGGGGAGCACAAAGGTTCCTCTGGCCGTGGAAGGTGCTGACAACACCTGCCTTGGTGATGCACACCATGGACCACTGCTCCCACCCAAACCCCGCATGCACCTCCACCCTCCACACATCGCACTCCTTCTGCCCTTGGCAACCACAGGCTCTGACCAGGCAGGTAAGGGCAGCATCCACAGGGATGCACTCACTGCCAGGGGAGCACCCATGGGATGTGCCACTCATGTCAGGCTAACCACAGCAGGTGACGGGGGGAGCAGTGGGGCAGGGATGCTCTATGGCTGAAATGTAAGTATTGCTCTGCTACCCAGTGGAGAACTGAGCAACTGAGCACTGAAGGCAAATTGCTTCCATAGACTCAGAGTGGCTGGGGATGAAGGGACCTTAAAGCTCATCCACCAGTTCCAGCCCCTGGCCATGAGCAGGGGCATCATCCACTACAGCAGGTTGCTCCAAGCTCAGCTTACCCAGCTGGGGGAAACCTCTACTTCTCAGGCCTGAAACCAGAGGCTGAACTCCTCCAAGCCAGAATTCATATTACACCTCTAGAATACAACAAAATAGAGATGTTAATTACGAAGAGAGAAGCTGCCAGGATTATTAGAGGTGTGTTGAGCAAATTAGAAACTGTTATTCATGTGGAGAATAGCTTAGCATATGCTTGCAGTTCTTTCCATCTATTCAAACCCAAGACTCAAACATATGGAGCTGCTTCTTGTCCCCATGTTACCTACCTGTGGCAGGCAGATCACAACCAATCCCCACACTTCCAATTTATTTCTACCTTCCAAAGGCACCTTTTTGGCATGGTAACACACTGAAGCGCTGCCAACGGTGCCCTCCAGTGTACGGTGACAACTGGGCTGCAGCTCCGACAGGGAAAGTTCTGCAGATGAGTCCTTCAGATCAAGTTAGCATCTCCCCACTGCCAGCCACTGTGCCATATTGCAGCTTAATTAATAATAGGCTTCTCTGGAATTTATTCATTAGGACAACAACAACAAAAGCTGCCTAATGCAATGTGGCAGGCCCTCAGCCACTCACACCAGCCTCACGCGGCAGCAGCCGCGTCCCTGCTGAGGCAACAGAGAGTTTACATTATGCAGATGGTGACAGTGTTGGTTTAGAATGAAAAGACAACAGAGAGGTGTTTACCTCAGCAAATCTTGTACAGCTGATTAGGGGGCTCGTGCATGTGCCTGGGTAAGAGAAAACACGTGAGGGGTCCTCGACGGCCCTCAGACTCCAAAGCGTTTTGAGCTCCTGGGGGTACTCGGGTATTTGCTTCCTCTCTCAAGCACTTAATTTCCAGTTCCTCTTTCCTGCACAGACATATTGTAGCTGTCACAAACTTGTATGCACACAGAATCGTACATCCAACTTGTACGTACAACCAAGCAACTGAGCATGTACAAGTTGTGTGTAAGCAAGTGGTTTAGCAATGATACTTTCACATTAGTTATATTAATGCCCCTTTATTTCTAGGTGTGATATTCTGAATAACTTGCAGTAAAACTGCAAACCGATATGATTGTATTCTTTACTGTGCCTACAGTGGGTTAAGTATGATGATATGCAGATATGCTGAATTGTGAACGCACATTACAGACGTAGGCACTGCTCTGATGTATTGGAGATGGAGGCACCGTGAGAGGGCTATCAGGGTCCCATTCAGGCAGCAGAAGTTCACGGGTCAGAGAAGTCGGGACTCCCTGAGCCCCCCAGGACCCGGCCAGGTCCTGCCTGCCAGAACACAACAGAAACCTGCAGACCACAACCTTCAGAAAGCGCTCCCGAAGCAAAGCTTTTGAAGACAGATCAGCTCCGAGGCACAAAACACTGCAAGACTGGCAGTGTGTCAAAGAGTTCTTACGTGACGGAACCTCAGCCATCCAGCTGCAAGCCAGTGTGTGTATGTTGAACACTGAAACGATGCCATCGTTGTACAGAGGCACAAAAATTTGCTTCCCCAATGCCCAGGTGAAGCTCGAAGCCATCAACCAGAAATGTCAGAACCGGGAGCAAGATAAGGGGAAAAAACCAAGATTATCTTGATGTGATTGTAGGCTTTTCACGAGGGGAGTCATGTAGACTCCAAGGCATGTCGCATCACACAGATATGTAGACAATACTGACAGACGAATGCAGATCCATACAGGAATCAGACCCGCTCATTCAGAAGCTTTTAGCACACAGCTGTGGATGAACACTTGGCACATGAGCTCTGGAGCAGAGCACAGCTGGATGGCAGTGAGCTGTGGGACTGAGCGTGCAGGCAGGGTGACCTTCATGGCCCTTCACAGCACAGAGCCATGCTGTGGGCCAGCAGGAGCTTCCCGTCACTACAGGAGACCGCAGGATGAGCCACACGCACAGACCTGGTCCTCAGCAACAGAAGTACATGGCTTCTGATACAGAGGCAGCAAGAAGCCTTAATCCTTGCCTGGAGTTAAACCTGGATGGTTATCACAAAGGAAATCAGATATTTGTCGGGTTTCTCTCTGCCTGGGTTTCTTAAATAAATACTATTTCACAACCAACCACGCTGGAAGTGCAGATGTGTTCCTGCCTCAGAACAGCCATCCTGGTGCACAGAGAAACCTCCGGAGCAGATGGACAGAGAGAATAATTACATCTGACAGCTGACAACAAGACTAAGGCGGTGCCAGTCCCATGAAATAGCTTGTACGTTGAAAGAGCTCGAGCTTAAAACTCCACGCACAACTCAATCCCCGACTGCTTGAACTGTGTTTGCTTTGCTGCTGCTCCTTCTTCCTGATACTCTGTCCTCCTGGTTTCTAATGAGAAACGGTCCAGAGCTGAGCTCTGAATGCAGAGCATAGAACCTTAGGGCTGCACGAAAACCAGCAGTTTCTAATCAGGTGCCTCTCTCACTCGGCAGCCCAAATCTGAAACTGAAACATTTCTTTTCCAATCTATAACCACACATTCTTGCTTTCTCCTATTTGCCTGCATTAATTCAGGTTCTCGGGGCAGCACTCTGTCCTCCAGCCCTGGGGTGACTTTCCATCTATTCCACCAACACACATCAACATTTTATAAGGAGCCATAAACTACGCTTCAGTCTGCTGTTATCTTCTCCCTCTGAACAGGCAAATTGACTCCATCTTACCCAGAAGCTCAACCAGGAACAGGAAAGAGCAGGATCGCTTTCTGGCTGATGCTGGCAGAGGGAAGGGAGAAGGGGAAGAGGGAAGGAGCTGTGCAGGCTCCCTTCTCCTCAGCCTTTTATCACCACATCCCCCCAATCCTTTCCATTTCTGAGCAAAACAAAAACCTGAACACAAGCTCCAGTTGCCACCGTGCTGCTGTTCCCAGCCGCCTGCCCTCAGCATCGGGGTTCCTCTCCCTTTCTCCAGCCTCTCCTCCCAGTTCCAGCCCCATCTCAGCCTTGCTGCCCACAACTGCAGTAATCAGTGAATCAAACTGTCTCCGCACTGGAGAAGGGCTGTAACAAGGAATGGGGCTGGCTGCAGCCTGTGGTTTGCTGGCTGTTACAGGGCAGTGCTTCGGTGAGCAGAGCCTCTGTGCTCCACAGCCTGGGTCCATGGGCAGCCCAGAGCCACCAACGACCCCAGGCTTCATCTGCACACAGAGAGGCATCCCGAGTTAGCTCAGCTTGGGTTCTTTGTCCTCTCTGAGGATCAGGGAGGGGATCGGAGGGAAGCACGTGGCAAGAGGCAGCAGCCAGATGCGAGGAGACAGCCCATGCACTCCACAGGCTTGGGTTTTCCAGTGTCCCTTTCACTGCCTTCAATGAAGCTCCTCCCTGACTCACCAGCTCAGAGATTAAAGTAGAAGCAATCACATCAAGCAGCTTGTGTAGCACGAAGCTTCCCTGCCAGCCCTCCCAGCACACGCACACACCAACCCATTGCAGTTTGCTTTGCGGGAAGCCACGCTGACCTACTTTAAGCCCATTTATATGTGCTCCACGGATGCTTTCACTCGCTTTATAAACAGAGTATTTTTGCCTTGGTTAGACAAATGTAACCTTTATAGAAATCCCTCTTGTCCTGCAAAAGAGACGTTCTACTGTGATATACTGCACCAGGTTTGCTTACAGGAAATCATCTTGCATTTCCATGTAATCTTAATCATTTGCTATTACTATACACGTAAAAGCACACTCCTAACCAACCTGCAGCTCTAAAACACCAGAGCTGAGAGCACTCTTCTGGAAACACTCAGTGCTTTGTTGCCAATCCTAAATGCTGGAGCTTTGGCATTACACCTGAGTCTCAGCTTCCATTTCCCAGTGAGGGGTGCCAGGCTGCAGGAGCAGACAGCCCGTTTCTCCCTCCCACTAAACGTGTCCTTTTCCAAACACCCATGAAGAGTCCATACGTGAATGTCCCAGATTTGAAAGCCTGATGCACACACTGAATCATTTCCCTGGTGATGCTGCATCTCCTCATGGTGCAGGGCCGGGTGCTAGCAGGCTGAAGGAGGCACACAGCCCCTCCGAGCAGGCAGAAACCTGTGCATGGGGTGGGATGCAATAGAGCCAGGGACCAAGTCATACCTCTCATATTCAGGTGTCCAAGAGCTGCACTGGAAAGGAAGCAGACACAAACCAAAACACAAGAGAGGAACACAGGAGCAGGACCAGAGACCACAGAGCTGCACAGAGGAGGTTGAAACAAGCAACAGGAACCTTCTGCAGCACCCACAGCTCTCTGCCATATTGTCAATACACATTAGGAGCCTCTTTTTATGCTTAAACTTGAAAACCTGCTTGCAGCTGCTGGAGCTCTTAGACAGCAATTAGACAAGATGGGTTCAATAGCAATTATATTCACCCACAGCCACCCCTCCCCTCTCCTATCCTTCCCACCCATTTCAATGTTAACAGGTGAGCTCTGTTATGACATCTAAAAAGCTAGAGCCTGCTGGTGTTTAACCTTCCACCTGAAGTCATGAATCTGTTACCGAATACATCAAACACTGAGTGATGAAATGCTTTTGAAGAACCAGGCTCTCTGTAAAGATCATACGGAGCAGAAGTGCAGTCCTCTCAGCTCCTAGAGGGCCAAACTTGCACACTCATTCCTATGTGTAGATACCCGTTTTGGAGGCTTTTGTCAGAGGCAGGCTTGTGCCCTTCCAGAGCCACACAAGAGCTAAGCCAGGCGCAGAGGAGGGCTCCTGCCATCCAGTCCTCAGCGGGTTTCATTTTTTGCTCCACTTCACAAGCAATAACTGTGGGATGATAAGGATTTGCAAAACAAACAGAAAGCTGCACAGTGCTTGTGTTTGGAGGCTCCGAGCATGAAAATCCATTTCAGGGCCTATCTGCCCCCTCGCTGCGATAAAACCCTCCTGAGTGTGCTGCATAAACCAGAGAATCACAGAATCTCCTACCAGAAACATAAACAATCCCAAACCTTGTTATTTTCTTGGCACAGGACCTGAGCCCCCATCCATCTGCAGTTTGCAGATGCACAAGTTCTCCTCGCAGCTGAAACGGGGCAAGAACGGAGCACGTGCCATGGACCAGCCTTGATCAGGCGCCCCAGGGCAGCACAGAGCGTCTGAGTTCCCAGAGCTCGGTGTAGTTTCCCTCTGCTCCACCTAAGCCCAAACTGCAGCATCCATCAACGCTCGGGAGCAGGCTCTGCTGCTCACAGCCCCAGCGCTCCGTGCGGACAGCCTCGCTCACAGATGAGTTCAGACATGACTGATGGAGCCGGAGCACATCCCAGGGTCAGCAGGACACACACAGCTCGTTTGCATCTCCATGTGCACACACTCTCTCTGGGAGGAGAAGAGAATAAAGCTGTTTGCCTCACGAAACTTCAACACAACATTTTATTTTCAGAACAATAAAGCCCAAAGGGGAAAGAAGCAATATGTTCTTACATAAAGCTACCTCCTTCACTCAGTCTTTACTCTGTTAAAAAGCCTGTTGCTGTCTCTGCCCTGCCAGTCCTCAGCTCTCCCCCTGTAGTTCTAATAGGTCTAATTAATTTCCCAGAATGATAACCTCCCAGGGACATAGAGCTAGATAATCCTTAACTCCTCCTGAAGTTAGCTTCCTGCAGGGTTGGGTAGCAATTACAGCTCATCTGTCATCTGCCCTATGAGGAGACAACAGGGGTTTACACTGACTGTTTGTTCAGGAGCACTGTAAGTGGGGGTGTCCTTCTCAGCAAGAACTTTACAGGGTGAGAGCATCCAGTGATGTGCAAGAACATACACGGCTCTTCCACCGGAGCTTGCACAACGCAAACCCTCCCTATGGAGCAGCAGAGGGCTGGCTCCTGCATACCTCGAGGTTCGCTTTCAACAGAGAAGGGTGGAACAGCTTAAATAAACTCCCAATTAGGCAGCAATTAGCCTATTCTGGGCATCCACACAATGTCAAGAACAGCTGAGGCTAAACTGTTTCCACCTGAATGATAGATATTGACAGTGCTTCCTGAAGAGAGGGTTCGAAATATTGACCCAGATACCTGGAAAACTGAGCATGTACCCATGGAACTTTAAACTGTATGGCAGATGGAGCCTAGTTCTCCAAACAATGGTACTACTGCTCTTAATATGGCATTAACTCGCATTGGGCTCCTCGTGCTAGGTGGAGAATGCAGAACTGTATGAAATCACTCCTTAGCCCATCCATAGCAATAACCTGCGAGATGTTAGGCTTGTGAGCAGCAGCTCCCTGCTGCCCCAGGCCTGGTTAACAGCTGAAAAACACATCCAGAAACCACTTGCTCAGGGAGGGGTGGGAGGCTCAGGGGCTGCATGCCCGGGAGCATGGTGACGTTCAGGGGCACCAAGCACAGCTGAAGTAAAGAATTCACTTGGTTTAACCGAGGTGACTTATTCTCCTCTCTGATGTCCACCTACCTCAGAATTTACCTATTTTTGACCTATGCGTTGCATATATTACAGTGCAATAAATCCGACATTTCAAATGCCAACAAATGGCTACAAAATTGGCCTCTGGTGAAGAACAGCCCAGCAGCATTTACATGTAATTATTTTGCCCCAGAATTTAATTTGCTAGACATAAAAGTTATGCTGAATGAAAGAGCACTGCATAATGCTCATTAAGCACAGGGGAGAGACAGCGTTACTATAGGCGCTGCAGCACGTGCCACTTCCCCAGCCATAAAGCAAATTCCCTGCGGAGCGGAGCTTTTCTGCCTCAGATGTAGATCACGCTTCATGACGAACAGCTCTGCTTGTTTTGCAAAGGCTGGAAGCGTATAACTCATCAGTCACCACACTGCAAGTGGATGTGGTTACCTGTGGTACCCATCTGAGTGCGAACCGGTACCTCCAGGGCCAAGGAAGAGGAAGAGGAGACAGGCCGCAGAGTCTACCAGTGCTTGTTGGACTGGAGATACACACTGACATCACAAACCGCTACAACAGTGACAGCAAAAGGAAGATCTTAGTCCATACTAGTGGAACTTGATGTCTGATGTGACACTTCATTCCATCAAGGTGATCTCTGGCTATTCCTGGTGAGGGTGAGAAGAGTACACTGCTGCTGGCCATGTGCTGGCTTTCAAAAGCCATCCTTTGTGGAGCACAAGCACTGGGTTGTGACTGACCTGCTTGGGAGTAGTGTGCTGTGAGCAGTTCTACACACATAGCTCAGACTCAAGCAACTCCAAGCAGTTTCTGGCAGCTGCACTAGTCAAAATATAACTACTGTTAAATATAACCACTGTTAGGAAACAAGAGATCATCCTATCATCTAAATATTGGCTGTCGTGGCCACGCACACAGAGCCAGGCAGGAATAGGCACACTGCTGAGCAGGATGGAACAAAACTTGCAACAGCATCTTGTCCTGGTTGTGACAAAACACTGAAGTGAAGCTAGTTTTGATTAACAACTCCCAAAATGTAAGGGTTAAATAGCTCATTTGTACGCCATATGGGTACTTAAGGCTGTGACCGGCGCCTGTCTCCGGTCCCACATGGTACTGTGCTGACTTGTACAGGGCGCACAGGGATGAAGGGATTTATTGAACTGCAGCCCATCCTTTCCAGACTGATACCTGGCTCTATGTAATAATAAAGCAGTGCTTTTTGCGTGCCTGGGCTGCCCAGAATTATTAGTGCTGGATGACAGCAAGCACTGAGTGAATGTGAAGCAGATGGCATTTGAGAAATTTCAGATTGGTTCCATCTTGATTTACCCCAGATAAAGTTCTTACATAACTTTGACATTTAGTGGTTTAATCTAGGCAGATATTTCCTATTCCTTCCCTACACTCTCTCTCTTTTCTTATTATTCCTTAAGATTTAAAGTTAAATGTTGATCATGTCACTGTTGAAATAGATTAACTCTTCCAGTCACCAGGGAAAAGCAATCAATGGAGCATGATGTGAGCTGTCTGATCGCTGTATTTCAGACCCAGCTCTCTGCTGTTCTGGCTGAATGCATGTTTGTTAGCACAGAGCCAAGGACGAGCCTGGAGCAGCTGGGGACTGGCAGGGAAAGCTCTTTCAACAACACGAACCAAGCCATTAGCCACCTCCGAGACACTTTGCACCCCAGAGAAAGCTGGGATCTGGACACACTGCCCACCGTCCGCAGGGAGTTGGTGTTTGGGTTGATCATGGGTGCTGCTTGCTCAGTTCTGACCTTCACAGCCGTCCCTGTAAGGGAGCTTGAGCCTGGAGGCACAGCCAGGGCAATGATTCCAGAGCCCAACAGCAGCTCTTTGTGCTTCCTCCAGTCCAGAAACCCCACCAAACCCATCAGCTGACAACACAACTCATGGCATTTCATACCAAGTGGAAGTCTACTGAAAGTCAAAGGACAAGGCTTGATGCAGTGTGGTGCAGCTTCTGAACCAGTTTACTCAGGTACAGCCACGTACTTTACCTCATCAGCTTCCTACCATGAACACCTCCAAGGTGTGGAATCTCTGCTTTGAGTCCCTAGTCTCTAAAGAAATAACCACAGAATCCCAGCCTGGTTTGGGTTGAAGGGACCTTAAAGCTCCTCCAGCTCCAACCCTGCCACGGGCAGGGACACC
>JASSUY010028137.1:0-51163 GCA_032466535.1 Forpus xanthops | reverse complement strand
CCAAAAATCCAAAACACAGTGCTACACCAGCTACTACTTAAAGGGGAAGAATGACTGCTGCTGCTGAACCCATGACAACTCCTCATTTCTTCTCCCTCCAATCTTGCTCATTCAGATCAGATCTTATGGAAGACAGCTCAGTAATAAGCAGCAGCGGTCCATTGCTTCATTTCCATAGAGAAAAAGGCATCATCTTGCCACTGTGTTGGGAGATTATGTCTTCAGTGCAGGCATTTAAATCCAAGCTAGCCTGCTCTTCTTGTCCTATGCCCTTGCATTTTCAGGTGCCTTGCACAACAAAGGTGCCTGAAAGTAGGCAAGATGGATCCTAACCTGCTCTGTCTGAAGATCCACTGCCCTCAACACTCTATATGCAGTCAGAAAGGCTGAGAAAATAGTGACTGGCTCTTACAGATAACAGGTGGTGCGTTAACACATGGTCTCTTCTCCCAAGTAACAAGCATTTTGAGGAGCGGCTGAGGGTGTTTAGTCTGGAGAAGAGAAGGCTCAGGGGGGACCTAATCTCTTTATATATCTGTCTGAAAAGAGGTTACAATGAGGTGGGGCTTGGTCTCTTCTCCTAAGTAACAAGTGATAACACAAGAGGAAACAGCCTCAAATGTGCTAGGGGAGGTTTAGGCTGAAGATCAGGAAAATTTTCCTCCCCAAAGGTTGACCAGGCATTGTAACAGGCTGCCCAGAGGAGCAGTGGAATCACCATCCTGGAAGTGTTAAAAACTCAGGTAGATGAGGCCTTCAGCGATATGATTTAGTGGTGGACTTGGCAGTCTTGAGGTAGTGGTTGGCCTGAATGACCTTATAGGTCTTTTCCAAAGTAGTTGATTCTATGATTTTATGGCTGCTCAGCACTGGGCTGTGGGAGAAGCAGGTCCAACTATCATGACAATTGGTAGTTATATCTGCACATCTTTTTTAGCAGAAGAAATGAGATCGGGGAACAGAGAAAGTTTGTTTAGGAAGACTAGAATGAACCCAGCACCATATATTATGTCATTTACCAGAGTGGTGATATTTGACATAAATGGAAGGGCAAAACTCCCCATTGCGGAATGGGCAGCATAGGTGACAAGGTATCTATGCTTGGCACAGTTTGACTTTAATACATTGCTTTCCTTATCTTTCTATTTTATGCCCCCTGCAGACATGCACAAAGTTCACTGTGAAATAAATGGAGTTTAGAAATGAGTGCTATATCTTCATACTAATATGTATTTTCATGGAATTATTTCACATAATATTTTTTCTGCCTTAGAGTTCATTGCCTAAGAATGATACTAAGTTCTGTTTAAGGGCAAAAATGAAATAACTTTGCACAGCTGTCATGACGTAATCTACATGCTCCAGGAAATACCTTGCGTGTTGCTTCACTGATACTTTGAAAAGCATTTCATAACATGCTATAATATTTGTCATCCCTAAAAATGTTTTTTAGAAACCTGTTTCTTCTCAACCCTCTCACACACTATTAGCTCAGGTTTTTGTTGAAGAAGCTCTCCTTCTTCACAGCTTCTCCCTTTCAGATCTGTAATCTAGGCCATCTGCAGCCAATTTACTGTCCTTCTATGAACTGAGATGTAGCGCAGCAATGATGTCACAGGACCAGACACTGGCTGCTGGATGCAAACATGAGCCCGACTACGAGATACAAGGGTGGGCTGCTTGTTTGCATCCTTGCAAGTTGAGTTCTCAGACTCTTGCTTTTCACCTGAAGCTAATGGACAACTTTAGTGTGATGGCTACTCTAGGGACCACATACACATACAGTAACCTGCATTCCTGAACACCCTCTTGCCAGAATTAGAATAGCCTAAGGAAATTCAAGGCTCCCAACAAGCTGTTTTTACTGTCCCTGCATTTGAATCTAGCTGAAAATAGACTGATCCTGGTTCAGATTAAACAGAGAGAAGGCAGATGAGTAAGAAGGAGGAAACTGACTGTACTAGCAGGAGATAAACCAGCATGCAGTAACAGCATAGGGATGCCAAAATAATAGACAGAATGGACTAAATTTGCTCATTATTAACTCCATTCTAACCAATTTACTATACTTTGAAACAGGAAGTATGGAACAAACAAGATCTTGTCTTATGCATGTGCTACAAACTATATCTTGGCAGTGTCGCTCACCTCACTATGATCATTTGAGAAATTTTGCCCAGAGCCACTTTCTCTGTTCCATTCACTTTTAGATAATCTTTCACTGAATAAATGAAAGCATGCTAAGGAAACTACGCAAAAAAAAAGTCCCGAGAGCATCCTATTAACTTTACAGAAAATGACTGCTTTTTTGTGAAAAATAACTAAAATTTTCCCTTCTAAACTAAAAAAAAAAACCAAAACCACAAACGAAACTCTTATTTATTCAATAATAACTGCACATTAAAATTCCTCACAAAAACTTAAACAAAATGTTAATCTATTTCACAAAAACTGGGCTCCATCAAAAGGAGCATGGCCAGTAGGTCGAGGGAAATTATCATGCCCCTCTATTATGCTCTTGTGAAACCCCACCTGAAGCACTACATTCAGCTCTGGGGTCCCCGAAAATGAAGGACTTGCATCTGCTCAAGCAAGTTTGGAGAAGTGTAATGAAGATCAGAGTGCCTGAGAGCCTCTTCTGTGAAAAACAGCTGAGGAAGCTCGGCTTGTTCAACTTGCAGAAGAGAAGGCTTAGGGGAGAACTTAAATAGCCTTGCAGTACCTAAAGGGGGCCTACAAAAAATCTGGAGGACTGTTTTTGAGGGCAGGTAGGGATAGGATAAGGGGGGGATGGCTTTAAATTAAAAGAGGGTAGATCTAGATTAGACATTAGGAAGAAATTCCTCACTGTGACAGTGGTGAGATGCTGGGACAGGTTGCCCAGAGAAGTCATGGCTGCCCCATCCCTGGAATTGTTCAAGGCCAGGTTGAGTGTGGCTTTGAGCACCCTGGTACAAGGAGAGGTATGTTCATGCCTGTGACAGGGGTGTTGGAATTATACAATGTTAAAGGTTCTTTCCAACCCAAACTGTTCTATGATTCTTTGCACATTCCTCCCTCTCACCTTCCACTGCTTATGGTAGCCAGCAGTCCCTACTTGCCTACAGAAGATTTTTACTAAATTCCAGCGTCTCTGCAGATTAAACTAAGAACATTAATCCTTTCTGCGCATTTAAATGTTAAAGCATCAGCTTTTCAGCTGACATGAATTAGCCTGATTACACTCAAGTGCAAAGAAAGCAAGCAATGTCCTAGTGTAGCAAATGCAGCTCATGGAAGCATACGGAGGTTACCCACGCACACACTTACTTTATTGGGGTATACCCATGCAGACATATATCAATACTGAGACAATAGGAAAACACTTATTTTCTTCAGTAGGCTTTCCACCAGTAGTGCATTAATCTGCTTTTGATTGTATAGTTGCTAAATTTTAATTAAGCTAACACTTTTACAAAGCTAATTATAAACAAGTGCAGAAAGACCCTGCTCACCTGTTTATGTTATTTGTGAAAAAAAAAGAAAGATCTTAAGCACACCTCAAATAATGCTCCCATGACTTTTACTCTGACTGACAGCATATTTCCATGTTCAGGGTGAAACGCACAGGCCACACCTTTATACTGGTATTTCAGGTTGTCTTCAAACCCAGCAAAGTATCTATAAACCTAGTTTCTGCTTTTTGCTAAGAATGTGACAGCTATGAGTACTTTATGCTTTAATGAGACTATGAAATTTTGAAACTCCAGATCCTAACATACTCAAAGATTAATCTCATGCTTCACATCAGATTCATCTTCTTTAAACCATATATTTTTACCTTGCAAACCAAATCATCCAGACTTATTTTCCCTTGTTCTATTCTAGGCATTCTTCAACTGGTCTTGAAGAGCAGTACACAAGATTCAACACAGTAATGGAGTTGTGGCTCTTCCTTTTCTACAAAATGCACATATCTTATCAACCAAAACTACTGATTTACCCTGGCACAACTTTTTCTCATTTTCAAGAGTATAATGATATTTACTTCTCATTTTATTCTCACCAATTTGCAGGTTCCTTTCCATAGGCCTATCTGTTTACCTGCATGCAAATTATTTCCCTGCATGCAAATAATTCCTGCCTAAACTTTGCATCTTGCAACTGTCCCTACCTGGTCATTTGCCAAAACCAGTTTGAGCTCCAAACCTGAGGATCTCACATGAAATAACACCAAAGCCTTCTTTAAAGTCAGGATACATAGCATTTAACGTTATCTACTTTCTGTAAGAGAAAGAGCAAATTTCCTCAGAGTGAAAAACTATTTCTTATTCTTTGTTTTGCTACTGTCTTCTAGGTGCCTGCAAATATTCATTTAAATTATTAAGCTCTAGGTAAAATAGTTTTTCCAATGTTTCTGTTCTCTTCCCTGGTAATTAAGCTTAGGAAGAAACTTTGTCTACTGTTGTGGGTAAAGTCAAAGACAAGGCTGAGCAGTGGGGTTTTCCAAAGTCTTTTATTAATAACATCAGTGTAAGCTTGTTAAAATTGCAATCTCTATAGATGTTAAAGTTCTCTTTTTATCACACACGTTAAAAAAGTTAAAACTGTATCAGCTAAGGAGGAGGAAGTTATGAGAGCCAAGCTTAGCTATGTTATTGAAAAGACATCTTGCAGAGGAGAAGAGGTTATGCAGTACTTATTCCTAGCTTGGAGAATTACAGTACTGATAAAGGGACAAAAACTATCCTTGGACTTGTGGGTGGTTGTCTTCCACTCCTACTTCAGTTTTTCTGTTTGCTTTCTTGGAAGTCATTTAACCTTCTGTAGATCTGCCTATATGATGGATATAACGATACGCAGTAACTTTTTTTTTTTTTAAATGTACTTTACCAGCAAAGATGAAAAATGTTCTTTAAAGTGCTAAGGTGTTATTTATGAATTATTTCCCATCAGCAGGGGAAAGTGGAGTTTTAGGAAATGGAGTGGTTAAAAGGCCACCATCCACACCACCGAAAACCAGGTAGGATCCTATGTAGCAAAGATGATATGCACAAAATGTAAAGGACCTTCAGAGTTCATTGTTCTGCTGATAGAAGAAGGCGAAGACATAACATATGCCTTGAACTCCTCTTTCATATCACCAGCTGTCCCATGCAACCATTAATTGCTCAGAAGAAATAAGCACATAAGGAGAAGTGCAGTATTGGTTAAAAAAAGCCCCAACAACAAAAGCGCGTGTGCCATCAAGTTCTACTGTACCATACTCTCTTCCTCCACAGATATTAATTTCAGATCAAGATTTGTGAAGTTCATTGTCATTTTTCTTCTAATTTTTCTTTTTCCAAAAATTTAAGTGTAGGACTTGTTTAGACTTTGGTGGCACAAGAAAGGCTGTCACCTCAGAAAACAACAAGGAATGTGCACAGCTACAGTAATCCTATGAAGAGGACAGAACAGGTTCTGTTCTTTTATCAATAAAACTTATGAATTAAGCTTTTCTCCAGAAATCACATGAATAATATAGTTTCTAGAATAGCAAGTCAGTTATATATCTTGACTACTTGTGAAATAATATATGAAAAAACAAGACTAAAGAGCAGGAACAAGAAAACAGCTAATAAGCCTTGAACAGATCTGTCTTTTAATACAATTTATAAAAAATATTTGGTTCTATTTTATCTGTGTGATGCATCTCTTTGACTTGAACACCATCAGACCATGCTGTCCCACTACATTTATTCATATTCCTCAAAAACATGAAGTAGCTGCTGAAACAGGAAAGTAAATGTTAAAATTTGAAGTGGAGGTTTTCCTAGTGAACTTCTAAAGTCCCCACCACATGCTGGGAAGTAGTCATCTTCTAAAGAATTTGTCAAAGCTATAAAATGAAGTTGAAACATTTGTAAATGCCATTTACTAGTGTCACTAAGTCCCAATGAGTAATGAAAGTGGTCTTTGTGCACTTAACAGATGATGTAAACAGACCTATTTCCACATGCTTGCATTTCTAATGTACTTCAAAGAGGAGAGTATTCTGCTAATGTATGGCCTGTACAAGGTGTTTGGTATTCTAGAGTTCTAGCCTGTGGAATGTAAAGCCACTCTGCACAGGGAAAGTGGTTTATATCTGCAAATGCAAAAAGCTAGCACTGTGTTTGCGTATCCTCGCCAGAGCCTTAGTATTTACTCTTTCTTAATTTCCTTTACTGGCATAAACTCTGAATTGCACATTTCGGGACTGCTTGTAGCTTTGCCATAATAGTCCATTTCTAATGTTTTGTTCTTTCATACTTTCCTTTTTATTTTGTTAAACTTTGTTATTCTCCTCCAATACAAGTACCTGATTATACCTCCTTTTAAACATGCTAATTTCTGCTTTCCTTTTCTCTCACCAAGTACACACACTCATTACCAGCTATTATTATCAACTTATCCACTGTCTCAGAAAAGAGGTTCTGTAATGATGGGTTATACCCTTCTACATTTCTTATTTAACTCAAGAACTGTTCCCAACATTTGTCTCCTATTCTGCTTTTTAGCTGAGAATACAATATATGGGCAGTTAATTTTTGGGTCCAAGATGATTCTCTTGATATTTCTTACTATGCTGTTTTAGAGTTTGGAATATATAGCAGCTAAACTACCTTTTAAAATCCGTTGCCAGACAGGTAAGTTCCAGGTGAAATGTTGCCTCTCACCAGTGTGGATGCTAAAAGTTTCAAACATGTCTTTCCTTCCACTGAGTCACAAATGTTACTTTAAGAAGAATCTTCCATTTGAGTATGGATAGGCTTCATAATGGTCTATCCTTTTCTAATGGGGCAGCATCTTCAAACATTAACAGTGTATAACAGCTTTCAAAAAAATATTCTCAGGTATGGGGTTCTCTCCCAAATAAGACCATGTATTTCCACAAAAACTTGAAGAGCATTTCCCATATAGCTTTATGTGTGCTTTAATGTTTTCCAGAATCTGGACAACAGTCATAAGCTTTCACAACATGATCAGACAGCTCTGTATGTACAGCAATTGCTCAGCAGATCATTTGTGTCTCTGGATTACAACATAACCTTGGTAGAGAACAACTGATATTACATAAGCTTGAGCTATCATCTAGGCTTCCCAGTACTATCCCTCATAGCTTTACATATTTTCATTAGGAAAAAATACTGGAAAACTTTTGAATTTACAATATTATGTATCCATATCTATAGCTGAGCATGTGTTATGGTAATACAGTGTCAGGATAATAAAGTCACGTTGGACATATTATTTGTGTCAGATGTTTGATATAAAGGTTTGATATGTCTCATGGCATAATCGTCACATTTCAAGTTGATGAGTAGCCTCACTCAGGTTTTCACAAGGCCAACCACAGCTTAAGAAGAAAATATAAATCAGCCACACTAACAATCTATCTTTTTACAATCAAGTAACCAAACAACTCAGCTTTGTACCTGTTACAAAGAAAGATTAGAGAGCTCTTACAAAAATTCTAAGCTTCCCATTCCAAGATTAATTTCCAGCTCAGTGCTGTTCTCCTCTGATCAAGTTTTTCAGCCAGAAGAAAAAGATTTTAGCCAAAAAGCTGTCCCAAGACTAGCTAGCTGTCATGGTATTTCCTATTATAAACAAGCTTTTGTAATCACAGATCAGAACTTGATATCTATATTGTTATTTCTCTCTCCAAGTTAACCATGTTCTTATCCTTCAGATTTACTCTATACAGTTATTTTTGAGGGATAAATTATAGTTACCATTATATATATATGCATATAATCATAATAATAGATAAATAAACTATAAGCACAAGTTTCATCTAGGCTTATAGTGACATGCATTCAGTTGTGATGCTTCAGACATTCAATGCTCACTAATTAAATGCTACTTACCTACATGTAAGGATGATGCCTGTTGAGCTCAAGGGAAATGAAGTCTTTGTCATATTTGTTCCTCCTTTGGACTCAAATCCCTGTTTTGAAAGTAAACCTAGTATGAGATCTGAGCTTAGATGAATCTATTCTTGAACAAAAGTCTCTTGAAGTGCCTTAGCTTCTAATTTTTTTTTTTAATTTTGTTTTTATTGTTATATATTTATATTTTCAGGAAGACTGGTCCAGTTCTTTTCCTTGTCTTACTAAAACATCCTGTTTCCTTTTAAAATAGACATAAAAAAAAAACCAAAAATCTCTTATTTTCCAGCACTATGTTCTTACTCATCCTCACCAGCTGGAGGAATAATCATCAGTAGTATTAATTATGATGATTTTTATAAGTATTCAAAAGCTGTATTTGTGCTTTTGCTGTTAGACCAGAAGACATTCAGCATCTTGAGTTCTCCAGTTCAGCAAAACCTACATCAGAACTCTTCAATTCAGCCTCTACAGCTGTAGATTTCAGAGGTATGTTTAGGTGCTCTTCCAGATTCAGGTTTGCACAAGGCTCCTCTTTGTCATTTTCCTTTCATATTTCATTCAGACAGGGAACATTGATTCTTTTAATTATTGCTCTTTTATAGTGAGGGTTTCCTTGGCTGCTGACATCACAGGCTGTGATTAGCTTGAGCCCTTCTCCAATCCTTACCTGCGTTATTTTCATCTGTAAAACTCATTACACTCCTTGGTAAGGCCCAAAAAGTCCATAACTATGATAGACTGTATTTAAATTTGTCAAGTGAGAATTTACTCATTCTAACAGCAGTCCTCCAAGTTATTAAAATGTCTTCCTTCATATGTATTCCCTTTTTGATCCCTTCTGCTTTACATTTTTATACTTCTATCAGATATTGTCATAAACAAAATTAACAATAATATTACAACTTTTCTAAAGCCTACATGTAATGGAAAAAAAAATAAGCCACAGCAAAAAAAAAAAGTAAGCTATTTACAGTGTGTCGTTATCAATTCCTATTCTATCTTCAACTTTCACGAAAAGGGGAAGAAAAACCTAAATAAAATAGGTAGACATTTTCTTTCCTTTTTTTTAACTCCCTAATAGAAGAGTCAAAGATTAGTATACAAGAGCAGTGGAATACATAACACTTCTAGAGTCCTTAACAAAAGTACCTATAGATAAAACAACTTTTCTGCAGACAATTACTTAGAGATAAAAAAATTCTGCAGATGAGACCTCTGAACCCTCACAATCAGTTGTACCCACCAGATTCTTGAACATAATGCTTTCCTTAGCATCCTCCTAGTAGACCAAAACTCAACACCCAGAATAAACTCTCCAAACTACAGCAAGGGCATGAGCTTATATGTAACTGGTGGACCCACAGATGGAAGTGTGGGTGAAGGCTGCATGTGGGGCTGCTCAGGGCCATTAAGGACTACTCAAGGCTCTAATGAAGAGTAATTAATAAGAAAAAAGGCTCTAAATTAGAGAATTCAGCCAAATTTAGAAATAATAACAACGAAATAAAAGACATTACTTGCTTTGCATGAACTTGAAGACAAATTTTGAATAAGAACCTTAGGCAAGATATCATGCTTTTGGAAATTTTAACTGAAATGCTGAAGACTGTCTTTCAATGACTTGAATATCTAAAGCTTGCTGTAAAAGAAAAGCACCCAGAAAAATGCATGAATTAAAAAAAAAACACCCACAGAGTACATCTCCACCTGTTTTGGTATGCTATTCACTAAACTCTTCAGCAGTAGCCACAGACATATTTTCATGTGGCCTAGGAAATATGCTTACACAAACGCTCCCAGAAGACCAAAGTCTTTTTCTACCACATCAAGAAGCCATGCAAAAAAGTATGCTGAAATAAGAGATGAATTCCTAGTACTTGCACAGACCTATTTACTAGTTCAGTGCATATTTGTTCATAGTTTTTGACAAGAAACAGAATACTGGTCACTGGATATTTTTTCAGCTGGGATCCAAATAATATTACTTAATGTATTTTTTTTCCCACACAATGACCCTACCACACAAAAGTTTTCATAGGAGCAAATACTCAAGTATTTATAATACCATTGGTAACCAACCACCAAATTAAGAAAAACTGATGATAAGAACAATCTGACCTCATCCTGGCAGCAACACTGGTTGATCAAAGCAAGCTAGAGATGAAGAACTAACATATGAGACTTGCCAGTAACTCCAACTCAACCTTCATGAGTAGTGAGTAAATTTCCAGCAAACACATTACCATACTAGCAGGACCAAAATAACCTTCATATGACTGATAGACTGCCTCTGAAAGGACAGCTGATTTTGCTCCCTTGAGTACTTTAAAGGGTTGTGTTCCCTCAGTACCTTAAAGAGCATAACGTTATAAATAAATACACGGTCAGATCACAACATCTTGTATGCTAGTCTGCCTTTTTCCAGTACATTAAGGCTATACAGTAAATAAGCGTTTGGAATGCCATAATTTAGAGGTAGGAATGGAAAAAAAGGCACCAATAATAACAATTGCCAGGGCCATTAATCTCCTTAAAGCTACCTGACAGATCTTGGCAGTAGAAGCAAGAGACTTGTTATTTTGGAAAGGACACAAATACAGTACTTTGTGGCCAATTGCTTCTCCAGATATATTGGTTTGGCTCTACTTATGTAGACCTCACTGGCACAATATTGTCCAGAAAGTAAAGTAAATATTTGAGAAACATGAAGTCCTCATGTCAGATAATGGGGCCTTTAAAACAAAGTATTTACATAGAGGTTTTACATTCAACATTATTGTCATAGCATATTTTGCCCCCAGAGCAATGGAAAAAAGGTAGAGATGAGAAGTGCACAAAATAGTACAGATTAAAAAAAAAACAAAACCCACAAACCTTCTGCAAAAATGAATGGGTTGATATAAAACACTTCTAGCCAATCAACAACCCTTGCACCTGGATGTGTTCCTGCAGAATTTTTCATGGTAAGAAGATTAAAGATGATTCTATCCATGGCACTCAGACATCTTTAAATTAAATGTTCCAGCTCAGAGGAATGTTGAACATGAGAAGGTGAAATAAAACTCTATCAACAACAAATGTTAACGCTTGGCACAGAGCAAAACCACTGCCTGACCTGAGATCCGGGACTGGAGGTCTCAGAAATGTGGAGCTATTTTGAATTTAGTTGATATTTCTAGCCTACATTCTGGGCTGGTTCAGAAGTATTTCTTTGGAGGATCTGGACTTATTTGCAGTATTTTCCAGTTCAATGAGGAGAGAATCAGGAACCTGTTTGAATTCCCTAATGAAAGCTACTTAAAACTACTTAAAAGACTTCCCACAAGACCACATCAGAAGCCAGAACTATCTTTCTAAAGAACTGATCTTGAAACCTTTGTCTATGGGTATGCTCCATAAGCATGTTCATGTGTGTTCGTGTTTTAGAAATGTTTGTCATTTTAATTTTTAATGTGATTGCCAGACCAAACCAGTATATGTTGTAAGATTAGGATAATAAATAGGGCAATTTCAGGAAAAAGTTTTCCTAGCAGCAGCACAAGCTACATTCTTATTTAAAACATCAGATTACACCAAATATTTCATTTTGCATGAGATCACCCATATCAAAACATCACTGTTTTTTAAAACAAAATACTTCTTTTCATGTTGGGAAAGGTTTATGTTAAGCTCTGTCAACCTGGGCTGATGCAGTGTCTTGTACTATCAAGATCTAGCTTTTCCCTCTGGTGACAGAGGCCTTTCTTGGGTTTGAACTGTCAAACACAGGTACTTATTGAACTGCATATGCAGTCATATGCAGTCCAATCCCAGAGTACTGCTATCCCATATATGTAATTTTATAAAACAAATTATTCTGACTTTAAACCCAGGCTCTTCAAAACCCTAAAAGAAAGGAACACCCTAGTACATCTCACATGTAGATATGGAGGTTGAAGGTCTACATGGTTTATTTTCTTCCATCTGTTTTTCTATTAAAATTTTTCTCACCATGAAACAAATTATGTCAGCAAATATTAAACTATAATATTACAAAAAATACAAAAAATAAACCACAGAAATGAAACTCCAGGAAGAGGTGAAATAGAAACAAGTGCCATTTGCCAGTGCATCTCCACTGGCTGCAGTTTTGCTAGGAGTTTCCTGCCATGTTGCCTGAAGTGCTTTGCTCTTCCAGATGGTGCAACACCATCAGAGCATTATTCATTGATAGAATGAGCCTGACACTTTCCCAGTACCCCATCTTCCACCTGTGTTTTCTGAAAATCTTACATAGGTGTGCTGTGCAGATCAAAATGGGATTTGTAAGAGATACAAGTGCCAGAACATCCACTTTGTAGTTCCCAAAACTGGCCAAGTTGGCTACCTGTGCAACACAGCCAAGACACCTTCAGAAGTAGAGCTGTAATCATATAAAAAGCTTTACTGATGAAAACGCAAGTGCATATAAACTTTCAGCACTTTAGAGGCCAAGCATGAACTTAGTGGATGATTTGAAGATCTAAATTTTAACTCTAGGTGTTTCAAGGAATAGTTTGAAGAGCTAGATAATCAGAACCCTGCGATGGATCTATCCCATAGAGATTATGCTTCCTCTGTAAGTTTTAAAATCTGTCTACTCTTGAGGGATAAGAGGAAGACTTTTTATTGTTAAAAAAAAAAAAAATCCCACTACTTTAGGAGAATTAAATTAAGCATCTCAAAGCTGATAACACCCTGAAGAAATGAAATCTTTATTCTGACTGCAGCAGAGATAAGATCGTCCCTGCAATTTTGTTCTGTTTGTTGGTTTTTAAGTAATTTGAAAATAAAACCTAGTTACTTGGGATCTACCTGATGGATGTTTACTTAATTCACTTGCTGCTAAGTGTTTTCAGTTCAGGAGATTTGCTGAGATTTTTGTCCCTGGTAGGTGTCCCTGAAACGAGTGCAGCTCCGGCAAAAGTCCAAATCTTGCAGAATGTTTTCATTTCATAGGCCCAGAAAATACTGATGTTGAATGTGATCATCCTAGAATCCTTTTCAAAGTCTCCTAGAGGAACAGCGAGCTGCTGTGTGGGTGAAAGGAAAAGATTCCAAAGCATCTTTACAACTGCAGGTGGGCTGATGGATCCGCTGGATGTGTCACTTCCCTCTTGCAGGGCCGCATGCGGGCATGTCTCTCCTACTGCTAACTTCAGTGCCTGCATAAGCATGTGAAGGGCTCAAGCCAGCCTCTCTTTTGAGGTGGGAGAGTGCGCTCACACATTCAGAAGGACAAAAAAAATCCAAAAGGAGATTGCAGAAGTACTTATACTCCTTACTAATCTCATCAAAATAGGTTTGTGTGTTCTTTGACTGTAGCTATATTATGTCTCGTTCCTTCAGTTATTCCCTAACTTTACTTAAGTAATTTCCATAATTTTAACACCGTAAATTTGCATACCACAAGGAACCAAAATTCAGGAATTTGCCAAGTCCATATTCAGAACTGAAGTACATATCTTTTTTCTCGCCACAAGTACAGACACAGCTATTTCTGTGTCAGCCAAATGAATGCTCAGACTTCCATAAGAGAAGTCTGAGAGTTCATGTCTATCAGTCAGCAATCCAACAGGGAGTTAACATTGTTTAGTTATAATTATACATTTATAAGAACAGATTTTATATATATACATATTACATGATATATATATATGTGACATGAATCTCTCAAAACAAAGTCAAACATGGCACCAGTTCACTGCTTAACCCAGATTCATTGCATTTAAAGACAATTGCCAAGAAAAGAATCTACACCATGGAGTACTGGTATACAAGCACAGTATATTTTGTATTTCTGTAGATTGCCTCATCTTCCTCCATTTCCTCTAAAAATCTTGGTAGAAGAGGAAACTAAGGGAGACAAACTGAACTGTGATGCTAAGGGAGTCCCTTGATTCTTTTTGTCACAGTTTTAAGTCTGCTCAGGGCCTCAGGGGAGTCTGGCTGTTCTTACTCCTCCTCTTCCAGCCAGAGAGTAACGACCCACTGCTTTTATTCATTACCCTGAATGTAATGCACTAAATTTAACAAGTAACACACTCAGTGGGAATTTATTGGCCTTTTGCAGCATGATTGCAAGGTAGGGTATGAATATGGATTCCAATTACTGCTGACATCAAGATAAGAGGAAAAAAGCCTATACATGATTGTTATTAATCAAAGGTGATATATGGTATTGCAAAGAAAAGAAAAACAAACCAAGAATTATTTAAAAATACTTAACCAAGTACTTTTTCTACCAAAAAGTCAGTTGTTCCAAATAAAATTATGCTGGTATTTTCTAGTTAATAATGAAAAGGATAACAGACTATACAAAAATGACCAGAAAGGAAATGTAAATAACAACCATTATTGATTATGAAATGACATGCAGAAAAATCATATCCCAGGAGATGTAACATACTTTAAAAAGCTTAAAATAAAAATATGCATATGTTCACAGCTATAGAAGTATTAACAATCACTAAACAAAGTAAAAACACTTGTGTAGTAACAATTTTGTGTAATATATTCCAGAGAGTTGAGAGTCATATTCATCTGACAGTAGTAAAAGATGGAATAGGAAGAAATTAATTTTTCTTGTTCACATCTGGAGTTTAAATAGACACAATATGAATGGGGAAAGAACAAGCCAAAGACCACTGCATCAAAATTCCAGAAGCTAGCAGATGTGAAACGTATGTATATATTTCCCAAACCTCTCCCAGGTGAGCACAGAAACTAACCCCTTGGCTGTATATGACTGTGTCCATTTCATAACACAGCAACCCATGGCATATTAAATACTGTGGTCATTCAGAGCAGTAAGAGGCAAAGAATTCCGATTCATAGAGCTTTGAATTGCCATTCAGCTTGGACCTAGAAGACTGAAGTCCTTTCCAAGCCTTCTAAACCATTAAGGTCAGGAGAGTGGAACCAGAGACCTTATGAAGTTTGTCATTACTCCTATTCCTGATACTCAGGCTGAGCAAATCAGACAAAGAACATTTTCTGTTAACAACTCCATTCCCTTTTCAAACCGCAAGCAGGATGGATTCATTTTCAAAACCAGTGAGTTAAAAAATATGAAAATTTCTGAAAAGCCACAGTAGTACAATTTGCTTGAAATTCAGTGAGTCTGCTATTCACAAACAGGATATGCCTACAGATACGATATATCTATCAGAAAAGGGGGAAATGATGTTGCAAATACCACACTGGCCCTTCCTGGCCCAACACACCAACTCTTTCATGCTTCTAGAGAACCTGTTCCCTGTATGCTGTTTATTTCCCAGTTCCTTCAGTATTGGAAAAAGGTGGTGTAGTTGCCCACTGTGAGCACAACTGACACCCTCAGTAGTCACAAACAATCATGAATCTTTCAGTGAAACTCTCAGAATGGAATCAGAAGCAATAACTTAAAGATCAAACTTAAAAGAATTTTGACAATTTTCCTGTCCTTAATTAAAGACTGTATTCTTCAAGACATTATTAACACGTAAAATTGTCATTGTCAGCCAGCAGCCCAGAACCACACAGCATATATATAAAAATGATGGCACATGAAACCTGTTAGCTTGCTTTCTCTGGGATGCTCTCTCTCACCTGTGAAAAAACAAGAGCCCAGTTTACTGATGCTGAGGATTATACTTTTTTTGTTCTTACTGATTGCAAGGAAAAATGCCATAAGCAGATCAGTGATTATGTCTTGCATATAAAAGAGATAATATGCATGTTATAACATGTTGGAGAGAGCCTTGGGTGACATGGTTTAGTGGGAGGTGTCCCTGTCCATGGCACTGCGGTTGGAACTAGATGATCTTAAGGTCCTTTCCAGCCCTAACTATACTATGATTATAAAGATTTACAAATCTCATCAAATAAGGAGGGGAGAGAAATCTTGATTTTAATGAAAGAAAATACTTAGTGAAACAGAAAAGCACTCATGTTTTCTCACCTCATTTTTGTCATTTTGCCTGGTATATGAGAGCATCTTGAAACTGGGTACAGCAGGAGAAAGAAAAGCATAAATATAAAAAACAGGGGTGTTTTTTAGGAAAAAGTACATTTTATTTTTTAAACAGACCTTCTATATACTACCTATCACGTGGTATTTGCTATCTGCATATGAATGATGGATTGTACAAAAGTATTAAACAATTTTACTGCATTTGATGCTGTAAGGTTTTACTGATAAATATTAGATTTCATATATAAATGATTTGAAACTGAGAAACGATTTGGTGATACAGTCTCGGATAGCAAATAGGTCTTTTGGTTTTATTAATAGCTCTAGTATTTACTTTCAATATTTGAAGTTTGTCACTGAGGCAGAAATGGAAGCAGCTAAAATTTTGCTTCATCAGAGCATGCAGATGCATATATACCTTCAGTCTTGACAGCAGTGCTCACCAGAGATTTGTAAAGAAGGACTTTATTAAGTGATGCCTTAGTAAAATACGCTATTTTCCAAAACATTTGCATTAAGAGCTTTTGAACCTCAAAAGATGGATTGTTTCTCTAATCTTCTAGCTAAAATGCATGCTGACCTGTTACAGTCCTTGCTTACAGTAGAAAAAAAAGCACAGAAGCTATGTTCTGTGATTGTGTACACTGTTTTGTAGAGAAGACGAAACAAATGCTGTTTCCTTGTATGGCAACTAGATGCTTGTATGGGGAAAAAAGCCTCAAGGGTAACTATTGTAGCTTGTCAGTATTGCAACAAATGTTAAAACGCTCGCCTTTGTTCTCTGAAGTTAATGGCAAATAATTAACAACATCTTCTGAAAAAGATTACAATTTAAAATGGTAAAGATACATTTGTCTCAAGAGAATTTGCATTCTGTGGCAAATCAATCAAGATATAGAGAAAGGTTTTAGAGAGAAATCACAGCTGAATGCATAAAATCCTGCAAATAAAGAACTTTACCTGCATGCGGGAGACAGCTAGCAATACCCATCAATGGATGGAGAAATGCATTTCTCCTTATTCTTGTAAATACAAAACCTCTTCAGTTCTAGTAGTTTCTGCTATATATGATGCGATTTTCATTTACAGCACACTGTCAAGAAAGATACTGCACCCTCCATATTATTTTAGCACATATCATGGATGCATATTAGATCCAGGCACTGGAAAAAAATCACTGAAATGTGAATCAGGTTGATAACTTTAATGCAAAATATTACTATCTTTTTTTCTTCTGAATTTCTCACAATGTTTTTAACATGCTAATCCTTAAAAAATCACTTAAGCAATAAGAGTAGGAGAACACTTCACATTGGAAGGGAGTAATTTCATGCCTCAGATGTGTTGTGAAGCATGAGGACGAAGAATGAGTGACTACAGCCACCTGAGAAGTACAATGCTTTCCAGAAGTGCACTGCCTAAAGTATCTTATTGCTATTACTGCATGGAAATTATTTTAGAAAAGGTCACACCCATGGAGCTAGTAAGAACGATTACTTATGAGTGATTAAGGTGGCAACCATACAGCCTATAATTCACTGTTTAATAAATGAGTTCTCCCATCATGCTTTTAAAAAAAAAGTGCACATTTGTAAAGATTAAAAAGAACCTCCTTGCTCTGGTGAAGTGCCACCCTGGATGGGCATGACTGTTAAAGCTGTGCTACAGCAGCTGAGAAAATACGTTCTTCAAGTTATTGTACCTACCCCAGAAGACTTCCATTGTGACATTTGTTCAAACCCAAAACAAGCTCTGGAGATTGAGCTCCAGAGATGCAAAGATATTTGTGCTGACTTTCTAGGTGACCACAAAGGTGAATGCTGCTCTACCTCACCACCACTGGAGTGCTGATGCTGGCATGCAGGATATCACCATTGGAAGCATCTATTTTCCCTTCTTCTGAGGAATGCTTCTGCTCAGGTCTTTGTCTGAGAACAGTCATGGTCTTCCGGAGCTTAATAATGCCAAGGAAGTTAATATATATGATTTATTTCAGTGTAAGCAAGAGACAGTAGTGCTCTTTGTGTCAAAAAGAATGCTTAAATTGAGAGCAAACATTTCAAGTTTTATTAGTAGTTTTGTTGAAGGTTTTATCACCATTTTGTTTATTTTACAATGAAGAATCACTCTACAGAGTTGATAAAAAAGTAGCATAATTTCATGGATTCTACTATGGCATATTACTAACTAGTGAATGGAAACGACACTTGGATTTAATAATAAAAAGTAATTTTTCTTTTGAAAAAATCTGAACCATAGACAGTAATTTTTCATCATGAATCTAGAGTTTCACCTTTATAGAAAATACTCCTACTCTCATTCTGGGTATGTGTTGTAATTTAATCCTATCAGATACTACAACAGTATGTTCTTCCTTATTCATGTCAATTTATGAATACATCATGCCTGACCATTAGTTTCAGAAGAGTTTTCTGTAAGTCTATGATATTTTTTTTTCATTTGCTCAATAATTAAAAAAAAAAAAAAAAAAGACAAAATCTAGTTTGAAGAACCAAAGTGGTAAAAGAAAATAGTTTTTGATTTTAAACCAGCATATTTCGCTGTTTGTTATGTTTGTTATGGATATGAGTAACTGATCCAAGTATCTGAAGCACCTTCCACTTTGCTATCACAAAGAAACATTTAAATTAAGGGACTTTTTTTGCACCCCTTGAAGTACTATTTGAAGCATATTTGTCCTCATAAGGATGAAAAACAGTAAGAAATCAAAAGGATGAGGCATACTTAAGGAAGTATTCTCATAGCCCACTCAAAGTACATAACCCAGACATGATTCCATGTCAGCAAGTTTAGTAGCCAACATCCACCACAAAGGCAATATGTAGAGGCATGATCTGTCAGAAACTAGTAAAGAACTTTCAGTTAGGATGTGTCAGTTTGGAAGGTGAAAAGACTCCGAACATTTCCAGCCACTTTGTACTGAAATCGCTTACCAGTTAAAACAAACAATAGCAGGAATGTTTCAAAATAGAATTTGGGGTCAGTTGTTGCAGGGCTTTGTTTCTTTTTGTTTCCATTTACTTTTTCTTTGGTAGACATCCTGTAAAGCGTGTGTGTGTGGGGAAGGTTTAAACAGCAAAGAGAGTCTCACAAGGAAGATTTACAAAGCATTTACTGATTGCCAGAATGCAAGAAATGCTGTAATTTACTTCTTCTTGCCTGAGCTACTTCTGTTGTTCGATTTTTAGCAATTGCTCTGGGAATAAACAGAAGCAAGTGTGTTGGTCTCAGCCCCTGGAAGTAGGCAAGGGCCTGCAAGTCTTTGTCTTTCACATTAGAGAGCATCAGCTATAGAAGGACTTTGGGGATTCAGAAGGACTTGACAGCTTTGTATCCTTTGGAAGAGACTAATTTGCTACCAGTTGTGGAAAACAGTATATATTGTGGTGGGTAGTGAGCTTAATTACCTACAATCAGGGTTCTTGATTTAAGTACTCAAGCTGCTGAAGCTGGAAATCATGAAATAGCAACAATGCGACCTTCCTGGGTTTTTACCATTCTTTCCCTTCTTTTTCTTACTGCTTTGTGAGCTGGTTTGCATGCCCTCATTTGCAGATGTTTTTGGGACAATGTCAAGTTGCTCCAGGCCAAACATTCAGATTTCTTATCTATTTTTTATAAAATTTAATCCCACTGGCAATATTTGCTTGATTTCTCCAATGGTTCCAATGAAAACAGTGTTTTATTTGGCTTTAAACTGTGGTCACAGATGAAACACTACAGGATTATGCCAGGATATGAGGGGAGACATCGAAATAAACTCAAAACAAAAAACTGAAACTATTTAGTTTATGTATTGGTTATAAAACCTGGAAAAAATAAAAAAAATGCTAAAAATAATATATTTTTTTATATTTCATTGTAACAATTGCTTGCATAAAGAAAGAAATTTTCAGTGATTATAATTAGAATAGAAAATATTCCTTTACAATGGCTCAGTGGTGAGATTAATCCTTTTATTTATAAGAATTAGTATACTACTGATATATTGTAACATGCTGCCGATGTGGTATCAACCAACTTTCCAGTTCAGAGCTCCAGGATCCCAGACGTGGCAATGTTCATTAACACTAGCAGTTGGATAATTTATCAACCAACCAGCACACAGAATATCACATCTCTCTTCTGTAATTCAAGGGGGACTTTTCCCTCTGGCCCACTCCTACTATGAGTTTAACCCCTCAGCAAAACTTTTACGCTATCTTTGCAAGAAGGTCTAATCCACACTAAATATGCTAATCAAGAAATACCTCAAGGGCCTTTTATGTTCATCTTGGTAATACATGTATGCTAAATTTGCAGCTTTCGGTGTTATCTTCACTAAGAAGTCACTATCTCTGGTCTATGAAATGCCATTTGTTTTGTCCTGTAAAATAGGCAGGTTTTAAACATACTATTTTTTATCAACAAACACAGGCTGGGAGATTAGCCCAGAAGGGTATGTTCCGTACAGGCAAGACAGATGCCCCACTTGAACACTTTGACCTCCTAATCAAGAGACATCACCGCAAATAATTTGTTGGGGAGGGGGGAAGGAAAACTGAGGAAAAGTGTCCACCCTGCCAGTATCTCCACCCAAATGTTCACAGTGCACACAGGTCATGTCCCAGATGCAAGAGCTCTGTGATGGATAACGGAGGAAGTACATCAATTTTTGCAGTTAGCCTCTATTTTTTGATTGTGAGATTCCCGAGAAGGAAGAGTGTCAATAGGAAACACAGATAGGTCAAGTCCCAGCAGCACTGTGGCATGCTGCAAGATAGTCAGTAAGAAGCCATAGCCCCAGAGAAACAGATACATGACTCTTACACCAGTGGTCTTGTGCTTCGCTGGAAAACCCTCCGGGATCTGCTGGCTTTGGGAGAGAAACCCCCCTTGCTTTTTCAGGGTAGGAAAACCTGCCTCATCCCATGGACAAATTAAGGAAATATCTACTCGTGAAATTTCATAGAATTTCCCTTTGATCGATACCTTTTATTGTAGGATTTTTCATAGACCAAATAGGGGTTTATGCCTTGGCTTGAAATTGTTAAAAATGTAAGACCACGTTAAGCTACATACAAATGCTGGAAAAGAGCATATCTGGGAACTATTCTGAAGAAAATGGTGGATATTCCTCCTTATCAGGTCTTACTATGTGAATTTAAGGGTCCGTCTTGTGAGGTTCTGCACTGCCAGGACCCACCATAGGGCCTGGGTGCTGTGGGCTGATGGGCTCCAGTGGCAGGTACCCAACACCTCCAAGCTGGACCCTCCTCTTTCTCCCAGTGAAGAAAACACAAATCAGGGAGTTACATAGGGAAATGACATGGAGGTTTCTTGTAGCTTCACTCCCTCGCCACAGGCACCAGCTGAACATGGGGTGAGCATGGGTGCACTAAAACAGACCTCTCACAAATATTTCATAATCCTCAGCTAGGCAAAAAATGCCTTCTGCCAGCCTTTGCATTCCTAGTATTTTAAGGGTCACTAACCAAGCAACGAACTTACCTTTCCAGCAAATCTACATACCAGACAATCAATATTCATCTGCTGCTAGCAATACTCTTTCCCCCACCTGCCCAGCATGTGAATGCAAGGTGGACTGCTTCCCTTCTCACTGGAGATTAGCACAGTCTGGGCAATGTGTCCCGAGGATTGACAAGGGTGAGCTGTGTCCAACACCCACAGGAAAGTGCTTGCAATTGCCACCAACTGCCATAATGGGTACAGTAGTGGCAAGACTAGGAAGGGTTAAAGTTTTGTCTGTGACACTGAAATTGAGGCCAGCTGTAGGTCATATTCATGTCCCAGTCACAGGAAAATGAACCTGTGAGACAGAACCTAATTATCTGCTAAACCAAAAGCCAGTCTCAGTTCAATAACTTACGACAGAGCTGGCAGCCAGATATAGCGTTGCCATGGTAACGCTGGAAAAAAAAAAACACCGCAGTAGGGAACAAGAAGGAAAAGAAGGAGACTGTAACCCTAAATATGCTGTAGCCGTTTGATCTTGGACAAGTGGATATGTCTAAAAAGCCAGATTGCTACAACTGTCTATGTAATATCCTCTATAATTACTGAAATGAAAAACACAATTACATTGTGCTCTGAGGTAAAAACCAGGAGTAACTGGCTAACTGGGAATTAATTTTAGAGGGAACAATATCGGCTTCTTTTCCCTCTCAACACACATGGACTGAGAAGTATGTGGGGGCTGGAGAGCAGAGGCGACTGCTTCCTTTTAGTCCAAAATCACTGCATGCTAATCAAACACTCAGTTTTCTCTATCACCTTCCCCTTCTCCTTCTTCTTCCATTCCCAATTCATTACTCACAAGGGGAAAGTTGAGAAGAGCAAAGCACTAGAGAGCTCACTTTGGAGACCACAATGTCTGAATTACGTGAAGTTATGGGTGACACAACTTTAAAGCTCTCAGAAAAAAAGTCCTGAGCATGGTCCCTTACATAAGACATACAACAGATCACAGTGCAGCCTTGCTTCCAGGAGTCACAGGATGAGGGATCTCATCCTTCCAGCATTCTCCTATTTGGAGCTTAGCACAGCAATCCCAAGCATCACCAGCACTGGACCCCATCTGAGCCCTCAGCAGCAAAACAAAGGAGAGCATCCTTGGAAGGCTTCCTGAGGTGGGCTGGCACACACAGACATGCCAGTAACTTGGCAGTGGACAACCACCAGCACCACCACCCTGCTCTGCCAGGTTTCTGAGGTAGAAGTTCAGGAAAAATCAGTAGATATGTGTAGATATAAATGTATATATGTGACACATTGCTTACTGCTGTGAGGACCAAAAAAATATCTGATCATCTTGGTCAGAAATATGGATTTGATGTCAAAAAGGTCAGCAGTGATTCCATGAAACAATATACATCTGCTTATGTATGTGCATGGTAAAGAGAGAAATTTAAGATGAAGCATCATGGTTACAAAAATACATTTAAACCAAATAAACCAATTTTTTTTTCTGTTGGCATGTGTGTATAGGTGTTTGCAGCTCGCTGCTGAGCTATCCACTGCTATCCAGAGCAGCTGCTGAACAGTGAGACTTCACTCCAGATGCTAGAAACTACATGGTTTCAGACTCTCACATAGGCATGCTATTCAAAATGTCTTTGTCATTACAAATTTTATGAGACTTCTAAAAAATTTATAGCATTGCAGGGGGTTAGGATTGCAAACTCACTTCCAACCTGAGAGTGTGATCTGGAAATATTATTGCCCTCATATTTTTACCCTGCACAGGTATTTTTTTTTCTTCTGTCTAGGTAAGTGAAGTCCAGATTTGACAATTCTTTTCCAGAAAAAGCTCTGATTCTAGTAATAACGCTGTCTGAATAAGAAATACTTGTTTACATATGGTGCCTTCTGAAGTTGGTTATGTATCAATTGCTACTGCACAGTGATATAAAGTAACAGAAAAAAGGAAAATTCATTCATCAATTTTTTTTGTTTGTTTGTTTGTTTGGCTGGTCAGGTTTTTGTTTGGTCTAACCCACCCCCCCAAAACCCACAGAACTCCACAGGCAACATATGGTGTAGATCTCTATATCTCCGTATAGTCTGAGACTAGCATCCTAATTTTGTAAATACTTACCATTAGTACCTAGTCCAGTGAGAGCTCCAGCTGAGGTGGTAGATGTGTCTGGTATCTATAGAGAACTGGAGCATGACCTTTCTATACATACACAGGTTTTGTCAGCAGTAACGTAGATCAAAGGGGAACCATGGTATTATTTTCAATGAACCAGCCTGACACTTGACATAAGTGAGGTCTGCTAAAGTCAGTGGGCCTGAACCTGATTATGCTGGTCATGAATTTGGCCTCATTTCATAACAGAAAATATAAATGACCTTTGCTTTTCTTTCACTGAGCTCTGATTTTCTGAAATGTTAGCAACTTCCTTTTCAAGCAGCCCTAGAATGTGCTGAGTCTCTTCAAACTGTGGAAAGGATTTTTAGGAAAAATGTACTCTGTAACTGCTGGAAATTGGCTTTAATGCACTGGTTTTCAGCTTTCAAGGATCTAACTCAGAGAACTGATAATTCCCTTTTGAGAGAAATTTTCTAACAATGCCTCTGAATCTTACAAAGAACTCTCTCACAGAGAGGCCAAAGGCACACAAATAATGCAAAAGAAAAGAAAAACTACTGGGAAAAGGTAACACTCAGTTCAGCATAGGGAACAGAAATTCTGCTTTCATTTAAAAAAGCAAAACCAAAAAATATCCTGGTCTTCAGACACAGGGCTACGTACAAAATCTTGACTTTACTGTTCAAATGTATTTGTTTCCCATCTGAGCCTGCAGACACTCTGAGACAATATTTCCCAAGACAGTGGACTGCCTTTTCCCTCTTAATTACATGGATCTGCTGAGGAAAGACAGGCTCATGCAGGGGCTGAAGCAAAGGAGAGTCCCCATGTGGGTTTGGGGTAATGCTGCACAACAGAGTTGCCTCTGTTCACTGTGCTCCTGGTAGGGCTACTGTGCTAACTGGAGCTTTTTCGAGACAGGGCGCAACCATCCTCACCTGTGACATTAGTGGCACATTTATCACTAAGAAATCCCTAGACTGTATACTTTAAACTGCTGATTTCAGCTATAAAAAGGGTAAACTAGAGTACTGACATAGTATATGTTTATGCAGCTGAAATCCAAATGTATGCCTCAGTGATCTGCTGACATTTGTAGAAGACAGTCGGAAAAGATTAATTAATGAAGAATAAGAGCACCATTTTGTCGTGGCAGAAGCATTAGAGAGAGCTGCTGATTAAAGACTCTATTTTTTAACCTTAACATTAAAAAAATAAAGAAAGCAAAAAAAAAGAGAAAGTCTGATCATTATAGCAGTAACAGTGGTCAAATACTGGCTTACAAATACTCTGGCTTATATAAAACTGAGCACCATGCAAGTATGCACTGATATATTTAATTGAGCTATGCTTTTACTCAACTTCTTCCTGAAAAAAATAAACTTCAAAACTTAAACTGGCTGCAATAGTCACACTGGAGCATTTTAAGAGAGGTATCTTTACAAACAAAATATGTGGCTTGTAAAGTTCATGAGTCCAGTGGAACAGGACAGGTAACACAGGACTCAGTTTCTTATGTGTAGTCATCTGTTGCCATTTGTGATGTGCTGGAGGATCTGAAACATCTATATGTGGCTGAGAGATATGTCACACAGCCTCTGTGGACTTACAGCCTTCTGGAGTGGCACCAATAGGATGCCCTAAGGCAAATGGCATGAGGCATTTTTAGCTTCTCTATATTTTCTAACATGTGACTGTACAAAACCGTTGTGGGAGCCCCAGAGGGGGTGTTCCACAGAGCAGAGGCAGAGACAGGCTTTGCACTCCAAGGATTCCTGCATAGTTGAGCAAACTGATGCTCCACACCTCTCCAGAGAGTTTAGTGGCCTCAGCTTGGTGCTGCACCAACCACCCCGCTGCACAGCCAGGTTAGAAGTATGCACTGAGTGCAATGGTTACTTAGACCAAAAGCTCATTTGTTTTCTGAGCTGACTATAAAGCAGAGATTGCTTTTCCTAGAATAAAATACAGGAAAAGCGCTGCACCCTTATTTTACAGTTTAAATGACTAGGCAAAGGGGATAGCAATGAAGTTGTCTACTGTATCTTAGTAGACAAAGCATCTGCATCCAAGCCAGCCTTGGAGCATAACATTCCCCACCAGCCCTTCCCTGTTGATGAGCACGAGGTCAAACATGGAAATCTATGTAAGAAAATCCAGTGTCCTACAGAGAGGACAGCTGGAAGTACATAAACCTTTATACATATAAGGCCCTTTCCAACCCTAACCATTCTATGATTCTATGATTGGTGACCCCAGTGCAGAACAAGTATTAAATTCTTACTATGAAGTCAGGCCTGAAAGAAATATCAACTAGTTAAATGAATCCATTCTGATTGGCCTCATCAACCATGTTGTAGTACGTTCTAATAAAATGGCATTATACAGCAGCATAGCTTTACTTGATCTAATCCTCCTGAAATCAGCACATATTGTTAGATACCAAATTTTGGTTCTGAAATAACTCAATGACTGTCGTAAAAACAGGGACTGTAAATTACTTCAGATAGAATGTTTAGTAGTCATAAAATTTACAAATTATGATGCTACAGTTACTTTAAAAATCTCACGTACAATCTAAATGAATTATCCAATAAATCTGCTATATAAACAGCTCAAATCTCTGTTTAAACTAGACATTTACAATTTAAACTCATGTTCCATTAAAAATATGCCAGGATAGTTCTGCATCATGTTAAATGATACACAGTGAGGCCACTATTTTTGTTGCAGATTTTAGATCCTGAGCAAGCTTACTAAATATTATATTTCTTTGCTTAAATCTAAACAGAACCTTTCAGTCTGTTAATGTTAATGAAATAAAATCTTTTTCCAGAGCTAGTATTCTACTTTGATTCATTCTTCAATGTAAACTTCTCATCTTGTTCTTGAACCTCATGGTTTGGTAGTTATGATGTTCTGATAAGGCTGCTAGGGGGAGAAATGTCTTCCAGTGTGCATTATATTGTCCTCCGTGTAATCTGGGGTTACGTTACATACAAAAGGATCAAGTTTATAGATTGGAACTTTTGGGGAGTTAAAATATCTTAAGAAGTTGTTTTGTAAAGATGGTGACCACTCTTCAAAACATTTGAATTTGCTGATGACATCCTAGCAACTGAAGCTAATAACAAAAGCTCCCTTTGAATTTAACAAGGCCATAGCATTCCTTCATGCAAACTACAAGGCTGCAAGATGCCCCTCTCTTCCAGGGCATGAATTTTCACTGATAAAAACAGTCTTGAGAACATCACAGTACCAAATGTTACAGTTTTGATCTGATACAGCTTAAAATCTCTCCATTGTACAGAACAGCATGTGGCTGGTAAAGTTTGATAATAAGGTATCTGTATCACAAAAAAACCATTGGCTCCAGGTATAATCTGTCACAGAACAGCACATTGCAAATTCTACCTGTCAAGAAAACACTTAGAGAAAAACAAATTAAGTGAGCATAATGACAAAGGTTGCGCAGAGGTGCTGTGCCTTGGAAGTCCATGCAAACCTCTCACGCAGGGCTCCAACATTTTCTCAGTCCTCTTCAGCCGCAAATGGATCTGCAGAACATGGAGATACTGGTACTCAAGGAAAGATACCATTATTATGATGCCAAAAGTCTTCATACAATTAAAGCAGTCATAATTAAGCAAATGTACAGAAGAAAGGAAAGAAATTCTGCCAAGGGTGTTTAAACAGGTTGGCACCACCCCATTGGTCCCTGAGTTACAGTCTGAGGGAGATAAGAAAACACAATAGACAAGTATTGCTATTCCTGTCCTGATTTTTGACTTTTCCCTGGGTATGTGCTAGTGTCAGAGAGAAAATATTATGGGCTAGATGCTAGCATTTTGCTAGATTGTTTAGATTGTTAGTACTTCTTCCTCCACCAGCACCCTGTCTTTGCTGCTGCTTATGATGTGCTGTTATAAAGCCAATGGGCAGTGTCTAGACGGCACATACCTACCACCTTTGAAAGCCATTCGATGCACTAGGGCTGTGTTACACAGACATGGTTTTAATGAGGTTCTTACTGGGTTTTCAGGAGTATTGTGCAGCACACGAGACAGAAAGAGAGAAAAATCCTTACCTTTGATTTCACACCTGTTGCTACAGACACGGTCACATGTTTCACATGGTCCTGTTTAAGGAGCTGAAACATGGAATGGCCATCAGACATTTTGAATCTTCCATACACTAAGGATGTTTTTCCTTTTTCAGCTTCACACAGGAATGTATCTGTTGGAAAATTTAGGCACAGCTCACTCATTTGGCTTGCATTCTCATATGTGCATTACATTATGCTACCTTCCCTTGCTTTTTTAGCCAGTGTTCTATAGGTTGTTTTGTTTTGCCAAGAGAAAAAAAGAAAAAAAAAAAAAGATATGCAGTTTTGCAGTGTGGTAGCTCCTGATGTGACAATTGGAAAGAATATTTCTGGGTCATTTTTGTACCTTCACTCACTGAAAGTCTGATGCCACCTCAAAGCTTTCAACTGGGGCAGTGGCTACATGCACTATCTTGTCTGTGAACAGAGCTGCTCTCATTCACAGACTATCTCCAAAAGGGCTGCTGTACTACATATTGCACAGTTGGAGTAAAGCAAGTTTTTGGTGGCATTTACTTGCACTTATTAATGCGATAGTACTGTGGGTGCTACAATCACTAAGCTCATTTCACTCCTTCCTTGAATGGAGAATATCTTGCCTTTACAGTATGTTCTTCCAGATCAAGGAAACAAAACGAAAACAAAAACAAAAACACCCAACCCAACCCAAAAACCAAACAAACAAGCAAATTTTATTTCATTTGTGTGGGGGTTCTTCTTCTGTATTCAAATACTAAAAAAAATACAGCACAGATTTTTAGACATTCTAGGCCCGTTTGACTGCAGAAAAGCAGTTATAAGCCTGAAAGCTTATTGCACAATATGTCCTGGTCTACCAGCACTGCCACCCATTTGAAGCATCCCAAAGGCATTCACATCCAGGGAAGCAGGGCTGTGACATCACAGGCCCTGAACCATGCTTTTTCTTCCTTCTAGTGCAGGCAGCTACTGCTGTGGATGTGGTAAAAAGATAAGGTCGTTCAAGTTGCACCATCAGCTAAAGGAACTGTGTCCATTATCTTCCAACAGGCTCTCAAAAAAGGAAGTTTCTATTTCACACCTATGTGGAACCAGGTCCCTTGTTGCACTGCTCACACACTCTTGTTTCTGTAATTTTGAGCTGTACATAGGAATCTAAAGTCATTGTGTAACACAACTAATCCTATATCAAGATCATGAAAATTCTAAATAAGACATACAAAAGAATAACATTAGGTTTGGAGGAGTATCCCACTATTTGTGAAATGAAATTGATTTCCATTCAAATCAGGTCTTTTACTCTCCTTGAAAATGTCAAGGTGTTAGCCTTGGTCATTACTAGACTGTGATTTATAGTTGAGACAAAGTGATAATACTCAGGTGACTGTCTGGAACTGTACTGCTGTGTCTGGAAGGGCTACAGATGACAGACACCTCTTTCTTACCCAAATTGCATTGCTTATCTAAGATCAGTCTTCCCTCACCCCTACTCCCTAAACCCTTGATAGCAAAATGATAAAACATATAGGCTTGACGATTTATTGAGATCAGACAAATAAGCCTTGTGAAGGGAGTAGGTTACAGAACTTTGGAGAAACACATTAAAAATAATCCTTTAGCTGGCTATATCCTAGCTGTTTCGATGAATACCTGTAAAATGTGAGACTGATTGCCTAGTTTCAACACATGGATATGTTTTAATCCATCTGTAGGATCTATTTCTGTAACTCAAGTATACTAGAAGCACAGAAAATGCTGAAACCAAGGAAGTTTTCAAATAGTAACCATACTACAGCTGCTGCCATTTCCTTCTGAAACTAAACACAATGTATTCAATAAGTAGATTAATGGAGGTTAAGAAATTGCCTGGATAATATTTAATTGAACAGTGATAAACCAATTCCGTTATTTCTCCTATTGACATGAAGTGTTGCTGAATAAAGGCAACAGAAGTACTAAGCAGTCTAGGTGCTAAACTCCTACTAATTTTAGCTGGAATTAGGCAACTTCAAGTAGGTCAGACAAGACTTTTTCAAATCTGTTTCTCTTTTTATTCCTTCAGCTATACTTGTGGTCTCACTATAGTGAAGGAGAGAATAAATGAGGTATATGAGTAAGTCAAACAAAATACTAAATACTAGCACAAGTAATGATACCATTCCTGACATCAGATTGCTTGTTCTAATGCTAGTATTTGCAGAGGATGTTGACAAAATGGGAAGGGTTCAAATAAAAGCAAGCAACATGATCTAATCTTCCCCAAAACCTAAATTATAGTAACATAGAGAAGACAATCTCATCAGTTTTTCAATGAAAATGCTCAGAGGAAAAAGCAGATGACCATTTAGATTGTCAGGAAAAGTTTCAGTAGCTTGAAGCTGATGCTAAAAAAATTCCAATTGGAAATAAAGCTTATGTTTTTAATAACGATGTAATAGACTACAGAGACACTCTTCCTGGGGTTATTAAGGATTTGTTGCCATCCCAAATCGTAGATATACACACTAACCAAACAGAAATTATTGATGTTGATGTGGGAGTTGTTTGGTGAATGCTTTGCTATGTTTTATGGAGGAAGTCAGACTAGATGATTGAGTTTGCCTTGGCAGCGAACATGTGATATTTCTGCTATGTGTGGGAGACAGAAGAGCAGAAAGCAAGGGAGGAGGTAAGGGGAAAAAAAAGGAGGGAAGGAAAGAATAAGAAAATATCTGTCTGTCTTGCCAGTGCATGTAAGGTTCAAGCCTTATGTGGTACCATATTCCTTGGTTCCATGAACTCCAGATGGTACCTCGAAATAGAAAAAAATATAGGATGGCATTCAGCCACAGGTATTGCCACAGGACAGGAGAGTCTGTAAGTCTTACAAGAAGAGTACTGAAGATACTAAGGTCTGCTGTCACTTCATAATCTGGATGCCAGCTGAGGGATATTTTTGCTACAGTAAAATCATACAGAATTGAGGCTCACATAAGACTGCTTTACAGAAAACTGCTGACCCCAGTCAGTCTTGGTGGAGCTACTCCTTAACATGTGTCTTTTTCTCTTACTAGCTGTTGCAGAAAATCATTAGGACCATTAAAAATATTATCTGAAAAATGTAAATATGGATGCTGGTATAAAGTTGAAATGTCTAGATGGAGACCAGATGAATATTGGAATGTGAGATCACATAGCTTGTTCAGATGTGTTCTTCCCAGCCACAGCAGCAAGTTACTGTGAACGCCCAAAGAACAAACAGAAGAGAAAAAGTTATAAAAGAAATTACTAAAATGCCCTAAAAGCATACTAAAGCTACCACAGTAAATCATGATCTCCTACTGGCCACTGGATTCTTTGCTACTATTTGCGTTATATTGTGGTCTCAGAGCTCTAACTAAAATCAAGTTCCCATCATGCTAGTCACCGTGCTCCCAGTCAGAAAGTGGCAGTCCCCATGTAAAAAAGCCCATGGTCTGCCTGGGCAACACACAGCAAGTGTCAGGGAGGGAAAATAAGGCTTGACTCACTGAAATAGAGCTCGAGGGAATTGTCGGTACTCATGATGTGTGCCAGGAAATGACCCTAAAACTTTAGCCATCAATGCAGGAAAGAACGTGTAGGAAGCAGTTTGGAGACATTTGAAAGGTTTTAAAAAGTGTTAGTTACTGCATGTAGTAATTTTGATTTCCCACTAGCATTTAGGAAATGATTACCAAATTTCATAAAACCAAACTGCAGCTTTCTGAATTTAATAATTCATAAAAGCCTATCAAACCTCAATACTCAGATACAGGCAATACTCACAAGAAATTTAACCCCCTGAGCCAGGCAGGAGAGGTTTCCAACACTGCAACATTTCAACTTGTTTCACTTTTAAATATCCAGCCATTGTTTTAGAAGTGGGTGCCCCAATGACTCCTGAAACATCAATATTTTGACATATACTGTGGTCCAGAATGAAGCATAATTTTGAGAATTAATATCCAAAATAACATGCCAACATAATAAACATGAGAAAAGCATGATCTCCTAGGTTTATTTAAAATCTAACAGTAAATCTAACTCCCTGAATTCTCCACTGTGTTATATAAATACATGAGCAGGAGCTATAAGCACTTGTAAGCAATCTTCTGAACAAAGAGATGAACCCTCCAGTTGCAATGAAAAGCTGTAAATCCCCCTACAAAATGGCTGTGCCGGCCATTTCACATGCCAAGCTTGCTAAAAGCTGATGACCATGCTGCTGAGGCCCTGCATAGATGTGGAGGGTGAGGTGGTATGCAAGACGGCAGGCACTGCAAGCCTGCTGTGAGGGTCTGTGGAGCAGAGCAGCCTTTCTGCCTGCAGTGTGCCCAAAGCAAGGCTTTGCTTCTTGAGAATGACTGTTTGTCAAAATTTCTGTAAATATGAAACCAACTAAATGCTAGTAGCAAATATTTAATGCACATCACCAGTGGATGAAGGCAGCAGCAACAATTACATAGCCTCCAAAGCCTGAAATCACAATTACTACATCTGACGTTCTACAAATGATTCTCTGTTCTGACCGTGTGGTGTTCAGGGCTATCATGCTATTTTCTGGAAGAAAATGAACAAGAAGAAGAGCTCTATTTGGAAAACAGCAACTAGCAACCTAATATATAACTTCTGACAAGTGGTGATTTCTGAATAGGAGGGGATGCAGATTCTGCAGAAAGTTACAAGTAGGACCATTTTATATGTCCTTCACGTTTAGGACAAAGAACTGCCAATTAGACAAATGCAAAAAGTGGGAGCAAGGTTAGTTAAAACTCTTAGGAGAACAAAGCTGGCATCTTGTAGGGCTTTACAGTAGAGCTATGGAAGAGACTGAAGCAAAGAGATGATTACTGTGGTGGAAGAGAAGGTGAGAGGTAGCAGCTGCTCACCAGTAATGTGATTCTATTTCACAGGATAACCTTTAGCAGAAGAAATCAACTAACTTGTCCAACTCTCTGGTGTAATTATATCAACAAAATTTATGTACACATAAATGTTAGAAGTAGAGAAAACTAGAATTCATGGAAGGATCCCACAGTCAAACTTATTTCTAGACACAAAATTGTTTCTTTCACATCAAAGGCAGTATGCACAGAGGGCAGAGGAACAGACAGTGAAGCATGAAGACTTTTCTCTGCTAACTTGTATGAAAATCAGTACACAAACAAAGTCTACTTCTTTATGCATTGAAGATATCCTCTTCATCTGATTTACCTTCATCTGATGGAGATGCTTTGAGTAAAGGGATGTATTGTGAAGAAATGCATTCTGCTAGGAAAGACTTCAGTTTGAAATTAAATCCTGTGCTAAACTTTTCAACAAGTATCTACCTTCACTGAAGTCTTTTCATGGCCCCGCTTATTCCTACTTTAAACTTCTCACTTTATTGTACTTTAAGCTCCATCAGTGAATGTAAATGGGGTTTCACTATACGTTTAGTGCATTCAAGCATTCTTTGTTACAGTTCCCACCCTGCTGCATTATGTGAGTTCTGCCACGGAAGTCCAGCAGTCGGTTTGTTTTCTGCTATTAATAAAAGAACCTACTTTTCCACACTTCTTTGAAGAAGTTGAAAGGGCTACATGTTAGAGGGGGCGGTGGTGGGGAACAGACTGTGGTGTAATCCCCAAACGCAAATGCTGTCTAGATTAGAAACCTCCCTGAAGAAAATTTACAAATGCTAAGACTGTGCTTTTTGTGTGATGAATACAAGAGCAATAACTTAGCCACATACTGCGTCCTGCCTAATGCTTAAGGAGCCTACGAAGTGAAAGGAATTAAATGAGAAAAAAAATTAAAAATCTTCCAGTTGGCTGTGTGCCAAGGCCATCCAACCCTTTTGGTATCCAGTGACTGACTTGTGCAAGGATTTTCGTATGCATTTTGACGCTAACATATATTAACATAATACTTAGGAATATGTTTAATGAAATAATAATAAAAAAACCCAAACCAAACCAAACAAACAAAAACAACAAAAAACAACGCACAAATGGGATTTACACATTGCTAGTGTTTAGCGTTTTTACATTGTCCAGGAAAAGCTTAATTAAAGGGGTGGGACGTGTCTCTGCTGAATAGCTGTTTTTCCTTCATACCTTCCCATGCATGACACGTACACATCCAAGAAAAGAAGTTGGGGGTGGTGGTGGTGTTAGAAGAAATCTACCCAAAACCAGAACCAAAATTATCAGCCCTAAACTATTCAGTACAACCTTGCTGATTTACTTGGCCATTTAAATAAATGAATATGCTTCTTGTAGAGAATCACAGGCCCATTGTAACAGCTAATGAGTAGAAGAACAGTACTGAATATTATCTTCCGTTTTCCCTATAGGATATTCATATTGTTCAAACTATCATTACTGCATCTAGTTCATCGTACATTTACGACTAATCCTTAACTCCTAAATAATCAGGAACAGGAGTAAAGATTGCAATCCTAAAAGCCTACCAGATAAATTTTAGTCTATAATTGACTGTGTGATTCTTTGATTAATTTTAAATCTTACTTAATAGGTCAAAGATGTTTATGAAGATGAAATAATTTTATCAGTGTTGATCCTAATTATGTTCACTAACTCTCTAAGGCTTCCATAGTGCAGCCACTTGTTGCTACTTAGGCACTGCAACTACACACAGCTTTGCAAACAAATTAATATGGGTAGATTCTGGTCAGAATATAACTCACCAGGTAAGAATAACTCTCATGTTCCTAAGGAATGGAACGACGCAGCATCCAGCAAACACTGAAGATGCCTACTGTAATCTTCAAAGAATGAAAAAATTTAACAAGGTGATGAATGTCTCAGATGCGTTGTTTGGACAAAAACATTTAAAAAGAACATAAAAATAAATCTACTTTTATTTGAGCAATACGGTTTCAGGTGGCATTTTTATAGTATTCTAGATTTTATTTTCCTGTTACACATATTGTCTATCTGAATACCTACCTTACAGAACTCAGGCAGAAGTCAGTCTTTCTTTTATTTTTTTATTTTTTAGTTTTTTTTTTAGCTAGATCCTCAGAGAAGATGCCTGCTTTTCAGTGTGAAATTAAGTACCAAGTCAGGAACTGAGCATAATCATCACATGAGTAAATCAAAATGATGGCCACATTTACTGCCTACAGAAATCTTTTCCTGCGCTGCATATTAACACACTGAAATGTTAGCTAATCATGTATGTGCCGATTTTCATTACGCATGGAAATGTAGAACATCTTCTGTTAAACTTCATTGACATTTTTCATCAAATGAATAGAGCAACACCCTTAAATCTGATAATTGTAGATTCTTGTTATGCAATATCAAGTAAAATATTCTTTCCTCTAATTCCAACAGTAATTAACTTGGATTGAAATTCCCCTGACTCATGTATCAGTCTTCAGTACTATATTAATGGATCCTAGTGTTTATATGGTTTGAAAAGAGATCCTGTCCCATATAAGTAATATTCTATCAAGGTGCTGAAGACTTTCAGGTTAATGCAAAGAACTGATCAAATCACCCCAGCTTGAGCTATAAGCATTGTTTTTTTGTTTGGGTTTAAAATGAAATGATATTTTGTTGAAACTTAAAATGCTTCAAAATGAAGCTACAGAAAATTGTTGCATCTCCCATGTAGACTAAAAATTAAAGTAGACAATTATCATAATAATAACCCAATTGTACATGGCACACAAAAGAGAAACTAATACTTCCCTCTGCTTTTTGACTGATGTTTTGTGTGGCTGTAGCTAAACAGCACTTTAAGTTGACAGTAAATTAGCAAACAATATGAGGGGGAAAAAAAGAAAGAAAATCATGCAGGGGTTAAGATGTTTATGTAAAACAGTGATTTTCCTTTTTAAAATTAAAACGTACAAATAAGCTGGTGTCAGAGACTAGGTGATCCTTCATTTCCACTGCATTGAGCAGGCTCACATCAGCAGCAGACAGCCGTTAATATATGCGTCTGGCTCAGTCTGGTCTACCAACTAGGAATTCATCGAATTGTTAATATCATTCCTTTTTTGTATGCACCACACATCATTTTCACGCTCTCTCTCTCTTTTCCTCCCCCTTTGCAGGAGCTTGTGTTTTGGTTTTTTTGTTTTTGTTGTAGCACAAGCTGATTACTCTGAAATCACATATTAAGTAGCATTTAAAAGCATTTTGGACTCAAAGAACATAAAGCCATATAGAAATGAGAATATATTGAAATCCTGTACATATAGCTCAGCACAGCATATTTGAAGATGGTGCTTTCCAGTTATTTGTGTTAATAGAGAGAGCTTTCATATACTGTTAATGTGTAAATAAGACTGCCTGGCATCTGTAAGCATTGTCATGTAGACCCAGGATAGCAAAACATCTTGTTCATCTTGATGGGAATTCTGTCTGCTTAAAGATGGTGAGTCTCCCAGACTCCTTCCAGCTGTGCCCCACCGCAAGGAGTTCAGTGTGTACCAGATGTTGAGTTTGCCATGTTGAAACTGGGAAAGAAGAGGGAGGGAAAAAGGAAGGCTGTGTACAACTTTTCCATCTCTATGGCAAGGGGCAGCAGTGAGTACAATGGGCAGTGAAGAGCCACTGGAGTTATCCCAGTTCAAACAGTAATGCAGAGGCAGTACTGGCTATTTACGGCTTTTGCTTTAGCACCAAATAAACCAGGTAGGAGTTTCCTAATGACTCATTTTCTTCCCTCTCTCAGGGCAGAGCAGAATACACTTGAAATCTTCAGGGTGACAGAGACAGACGTTTCACACTACACTTTCACCTTCGTTGTACGTACAGTATTAAATGTAAAATGAATTCAGAGTGCTGAATGTGAATCATCCACGTAAAAGTAAAATTTGCTGATTCAAAAATAAATGCAGTGAAAATCTTTAATCTGCAAAGATGTGTGCATCACATATCAGATTAAATCTGTAAGGATTTCAATTTTGATTAATACTATGCATAGTTTAATTTGCATATTGTCATGTACACACACAGAGTACAGTTTTATCTTATTGTATAGCTTGGATGAACAAAACATCTCTTTACCTGATCAATGTGTTAAATAGAGCATTTTTGTACTGAAAAATCTCGTACATAATACATGTCGCTGGCAACAGAAGCACTTCATAAGCATAGCACCTAGCTGCTCTTTTATATGCAGGTTCAGATCTTTTCTAATATCGCCTAAGTGGACATCAATGTTGAATAACATAAGTACGGTAAAAAATAATCTCTGCATCTGAATGTTTGAAAGGAGCTCTTTTGAGTGTTCTTAGCATGTGAGATGGACAGTTTACAAAGAAAAGAACTTCATATTTACAGGAACTGTATCATCACTGCAATTGCTAAGGCAATATTTTTATGAGTATTTAAAGACTAATTATATCTTGAGTAAGTTGAAAACTACATGCACCACATAGTTTCTGTCCCTTAAGAAAACAAGACAACAAGAAAAATTATTATACTAATAGATAAGAACAATTTATTTAAACAATAGTGTTGATGCTTACAATAACACAATTCTTCCCACACAAGTGGAAAAATATACTGCAGCCAAAATGCCACTTCTGAAATGATCAAATAGTTTAGATGCCTGATCTGTGTGAAGCCTTTATCTCAGTGAAGTCTGATGCACCAATAAGGTCCTGCAGCATCTTGGGTTACAGACAGAGGAAACAGAGAAAACTGACTCAGAACTAACCCACCTATAAAATATTAAGAAATACAAATAGGATTATGTGTTGGGTGATCAGAAGTTCAAGTCTAATGAACAGTGCAAAATAACTTCTGTGCTTGTGAATCTTCTTATGCAAAGTCAGCTAAGTACTTAACACAGGAAGGACTACCAAAAGCTCACACTTTTTTTTGCTAGAGTGAGCAAAATGCAAAAAGTGTTGGAGAGAATAGAAGTTGAGTGTGGTACTTACAGCGCTGACTGCTCAGTTTAAACTGAACAAGCACAAAAAATGTTATTCTGTGTGCAAAGTGATTTCAATGCTGTAGCATGATTTTTACACCAATATTATCCATCAGTTTAAAATGTAAATTAAATGTGAAAATATTTTAAATGCCATATTGTGTTCTTACTTAGATAAAGACAAAGGATGGCAACTAACTACAAAATAATCTTTGTCCTATGTTACAGGAAAACTAAGCAACAGTTTTCCTGTAGACTGAAATCATTATTCAAACAATAGAATGATTGCTTTCTAGGCCTCAGATATCAGTGTTTATTCTTTATGTTTTAAAAGTTAATTAATGCTGGAACAATACAGCTGAAAGTATACTGTGTTGGTATACATATTGTATATGTATACCACACATTGTATGTGGTAATTATCTGTCAGAATTGTCTGTGATAATGATATTATCATTGAAAGCCTTTTGCATCTTCTAGTGACTGTTTTGAATGTTTTGCTTTCTTTTTTTTTTTTTTTTTTTCTTGAGGTGCAAACTGGCATTCAGGTTAAATTTGAATTCTAAATGTAATATGCCATCTAGACCAGTTTTCTAAACATACAAATATGTGACATCCTAATGTTGTACAATGGATAACAGTTTGTTTTTTTTTCTTTCAGGAACAGTTCTGCTGCATAACTTTTGAAATAGGTATATTTTCCTTTTTCCCTTCCAGACAAGGAAAGCTCCTTTGGTTTTCTAAATTCTGTAGAGAAACAATCACAGTCCAAAGCTGCTGGTTCCCCTCCGCCTAGGTCCCAAGAGCCTGACTTGTGATTGTTGCTAAAAAACCTCACAAGTTAGGGTCTCAGGGACTAGGAAAAGTCCAATATGATCCAGTCGAATTCGTCTTCCAACAAATTGAATTGCTTAGTAGTCATAACTGCTGTCAGTAAAACTTTCATTGCCATTGTTAAAAACACCAAAACAAACCCAAAACAAATCCAAAAAACAATATTCCCCCCAAATTAACAACCCCTCCTTCCCCACAAATCAAAAAAAACACAGTTTCAAGTAGGGGGCAGAAAAGATCAAATAAGCAGGCAAGAGGCATACATACATTCAAACAATGTATCAGCTGACTGAGCAGACTTTTCTTATAGTCCTTAACTTTTGAAAAGAAAAAACAAAGAACACGGGAAAAAAATTTTCACTGCTTGTCTTGGAAGTAGCCATATTATAATGCATCAGAGGGAAGCATCTAAAAATGGGTTAAAACCTGCTTCCAGCAGATTTCTACAGTAACAATTTTATTTCCCTTAGTGCCTGAAAGAAGGATTAAATGCTTGTTAAGGAGTTTTTAATTGAACTAGTTCCCCATTATACTTTTAGTCCTACTGTTCAGGTGGGCCCTGGGTTACAGAGTACTTTAAACCCATTCACGATGCAAGGATAACCTTTGTGCATGTATTCACTTTTTGCTTCTTCCCCACGTTCAACATTTAATCCTTCTACAGACTGATAGCAAAAGCCTCTTCCTTTCCAGTGGCAACACTAGCTTTCGCTCCATTAGCTGTAGAAAACATTGACATGCAGAGATTGTTGTCACTTGAACCAGATTACTCAAAGCACACATAACTTTCAAATACTGTCAATACAGTAGGAAGAAATGTACGGGTTTCCTGAATAATTTCATTCTGGAGCCAAACACTTTTACTGGCATGACCACAATCCCGAATTACTTTTGCATTCATTCTCCTCCGATCTTTAGCCTTGTTTGCAGAGTGAAAAAGAAAATTTCTACTTTAGGGAGGGGATCCACAGTGGCTTTTTATTTTTTTTTTTCCTCCATCAGAGCCCAGAGCAAAAGAAACAGCAGCCATAAAGGTCCTAGCCACTGGAGCAGAATCTGGCATAGAAAACTCAGTGCTCTTCGGGAAGCCGTTCAGCTTTAAAAAGGAAAAAAAAAGAGAAGAAGGGGGAAAAATTAGAATCTCTGCTGATCGAACAGGTGAATCATCCATTTACAAGAAAGCTGTACAGAGTGCTCTGCTGAAGAAAAGATTTGCCAGTGCCCCCCACCCCCACCCCTGCCCTTCACCCTCCCCTCCAGAATGATACTTCAGATTTCAGAACATTATGGATTATTTAAAATATTATTTCAGCTGATGATATAATGCAACATTATATAAGAGCCTTCTTTGTCACTGTGCACCGTTCAATCAGTTATGCCTCAGACACAAAATAGTTAAAAGAAACAAAATATATATATGATATATATATGTATAGCAGTCCCTAGATTTCATTCAATTTCTTTTTCTAAAGCTGATCATGATTTAACAAACAATTTTGACCACAGCCTTCAAATCAATAATTAGAATGAAAAATCTCTCCCCTCTATAAATATGACATTAACATAATTATACCACCCCCATCGCATAGACCCATCCTCTTTAGGGAATACATCTGATGCTCTGAAGATGGAAATCAGTCAGATTTTAGTTGCTCTCAAACGTACCTTTGCTTCTCACTGACTGACTGGCTTTACCTTCCATGCACACACACAGTCACTAGCACACACGCACACACACACATACACATACACATGCGCACGCACATACACACACACGCACAAAAAGGCAAGGCAAAGCAGCGGATGCTGACTCAGAGCAGTTGTGTGTGGAGGGGGTGGTATCGGCTGGTATTTTCACTGCACTCATCATTAACATTAACTCACTCTCTAGCATCCACCCTCTCTCAGACCTGCTGGACTGCAGCATTTGCATGACGCTGTCACTCTAGCCCTTGTGGGTCAGATGTTAGAAGAAAAAAAAAAGCCTCAAGGCTCTCATAAGGAATGCCTTCATTTCTTCCAAAAGGTCCCTCTTCTTATTTTTCCACCTTTCTACTTCCTCTGTTGCTGTGTCTCAGTTGTTTGACATCTTTCCGGAAGAAAATGTCTTGAGCTGCAATAAGCCAGTAGTCAGTTGGTCCTCCCCTCACCTCACACTCCTATTCCCACCCCCTTTTTTTCCTAATCAATAAGACAGATCTCCAAATGCAGTTGTGAAAACAGTCTCTGACACACAGACTTTCATCCTCAATCCTCTGCCTCAGGAATAGCAGGCAATCCAGGCTCACACGTGATGTCGACAGAAATAATGCCAGTAATTCTTGAACAGTCTTAGGAGTTTATTCTACGCCTTCTTCATTTTTTCTTTGCTTGAATAAATACCAGTGGGAAGGACACACTAGCTCTCAAAGGCTACAAGGATTCATTTCTTCAGAAAATTATGAACATTAAAATGATTATTATTAATCTTCCTCAAAATTAATGCTATATTTCTCCCACCACATTGTGCTCTTCATAAGTAGCCAAAACACTGCCAGGGTCTGAATCACCATTCACTGTGCTGAAATCGTGAGCTTCTGGACTTCAATTGGCATTTAACCGGACTAAGTAATTCTTTCTTCTTTCTTATTTATTTTAGACATCTTGATTAAAATAAAATAAAAAAAAAAAATAGAAGCTGCTTGTGTCAGAGGGAGCACTGCAAGAGAACAATGGCAATACACTTGCATCACCACACCGAGTACTGAAAGTGCATGTTTGAGTTACACTTGTGTATTTATCTGGAGGGTATTTGCTCCGTGTCGGTAAAGAAGTCTGTGCACATACATGTACATTGAATATACACACACACACACATTTCAAGACATATATATGAAATATACAACACAAAACAAAGCACAAAGGCTGTTTACTGAAACACAGGCACAAGTTGTCGGACAGGCTATGAAAATCCACCGAGCATAATTATTGTGTGCATTTTTACCTTGTTCCTTTGTTCTTAAGGCAAGGGACTTTAGTGACTTACGATGTTGACAATCTTTCGGCTTTTCCCTTTGTACGCCAACAGTATTTGGGAATTATTTTTCCAGACAATACCACAGCACTGTGATTCGCGGTATGAAAAATTATTTACCAGAGGAGGGAGGGGGGATGGGACAGGTGATACGCAATTCGCCAGCCAATTCTCAGAGCTGCCTTGTGCCGTAGGAACTCTCAGCAGGTCCCAGGATGCAGTGCTACACTGCAGCCCAGACTCAGGTAGCCGTCTGGCAACCTAACGGTGGCAGCAAACGTGAAAGGCATCTGATCACAGGAAAGGTCCTAAAGAAAACACTGCGCAGCACCAAAGTAAAGAAAGGAAGCCAGAATGCTAGGATACACGCCCTAAGCCCAGTTAGTATGCACTTATGATAGGCTGTCATGATGGTAATTAATTTTTTCGGAAAAGGATGGAGGAAAACAGACAATTAGGAAACAGTTAAGTTTGTAATCTCAGAGAAAGGGAGAGACAGAGACAGACACACACCCACAGACAGAGACAGACAGCAAGCAGAGAACGCCAAGCATGAGACAACAAAAACAAGACTGAATTCAGATTTGGAGAATTATAAAAAAAAAGATAACAGCATTCGACTTAGCATTTACTGAGGTATAAAAAAAATTAACACATGCACAGCATGGCTTAAAATACTCATTGCCATCAATAGCCTGTGACGGATGCCAGCTTCTTAGTGCTATACGTACATTAGATTGGTCATCACCTCTTAATCTCCTTTTGCTCAGACCCATCCATTTTTTTGCTGCTCCAGCATCTGTGCCCTTTATGCTTTTTTTTCAGTATAGTTACCCACAATACCCTGGATAAATTAATGTCATGACCTCGCTATGGCTATCAGACAGAAAAAAAGTCTATGATTTTAATAATTGAACGTGCGCGTACAGCAAACTGCCTACAGATCACCCAGATTTGTGGACTGCCTCCAAAAGCAGCCTTTCTAGCTCTGCGAATCAGAAACAACAGATGCAAATACTAGCCACATAACCCGGCTCTCTGCCTTGCCTTTCTTTTTTTTTACAAACCCACCCTTTTCAATCTGCACCATTTCACATTCCCTGCGTCTGCCCCCTCAACAGTTAAAAACATTAGCCTGCCCAAATTAGAAGCTTTTGAATAAAAGCATGAAGATGAGGGGAAATTATAAATGGTTGCAGATTCTGGAAATTTATATCCAGACGATGAGCAGGGAAGAGAACCCAGGTTCAAGTGCTGAGCCTCACTCAGGAGCACCTCTGGGGCCAATGGGACTGCAGACTAGATTAAATCAATAGTAGTCTGAAACGAGATGTCGTAATCAATCAGCTCAATTACCACTGTCATAGATCTGGGCTTAAGGTCTTTCCTGATTCCACTCTTCTAATCATTAACCCTTATATATCCTCAGAATAGGAACTCACAGTTGCTCTGGTGCCCTACCTAACTTTCAGATGATCAAAATTTAACTTAGCACTTTGCCCTCATTTTCCTTTTCCCTATTTAAATATTACCAGATTCGGTCAGCAAGAAGCATTTTTAAATGTGAAAATGGCAAGGTTAGATGCACTCCTTTAAATATACCTATTATATATTTGCTGCAGTGTGCTTATATATATTATGCCTGAGGGAGTGGCTGGGTGGATCAAAGACTGCTGTTTAATTAACATTCAACTCAGCTGTTTCCTTGGAGATTAAAAATAGAAGACTAGTTGAATTAAACTGAAGCTGTTCACTCCTTTTACTAATCCAATATAACAGAATTCTTCTCTCAGCCTAGTTAGGAGAAACTTGGTTTTGGTTTAATTACTAGGAAATCCATTTTCAGCTTGAGGGTAAGTGCAAAAAAGTTGTAAAGTCATTTTTGTATGCATGTTTGAATTTCACAGAATTGACCATTTACATTTTGCATACACAGTACAGTAAATTCTGCAATGCAAGGAGAAAAGAACCGTTTAGTTTGAATATGAGCAGAACAACTTTGAAATCTTGACTGTAATTACTATTCACTGTATGTAGACTAAATGTCATCTACTTAACTTCTTTTATTCCTATACAGGTCCTGAAAAAATTGAAAAGACCGTCATAAAAATGTTCTGGCATTTCTGTCACAAATCCTTCTCTCAGTTTCTCAAGAGGAAAGAAAGAATAGGTAGCAGATATCCACAATTTTGGTCTCTTAAATTAGATCTATTCTGCTGATAGACTCAAATAATATTAGTGGAAAAAACCCCCATTACATTTACAGCTACATCACTGTTTGTACACTGCCTCTATTTCCAAGCAGAACCACACCTTTTTTAACCACAGATCTGCTTTTCAGCTGGAGAAACAGAACATGCAGCGCATGGACTGCAGCGAATGCCAAATAGCAGAATTAGCCTGTGCCATGGCAATGATATTTTGAGGAGGAATTTGTGCTTCTAGGGGTGCTAGGAGTGGGTATGGAACGGGGGCAGCAAATATGCGTCTGACAGCAGAGTCAGAGGCTGAGGTTGGGGGTCTGTCTGCAGGGAGGGCACCTGCTGGGGCAGGACACTGGGTTACAGAAGACAGGCTGTAATTGGAGATCGATTGCTGGATTTAATGACCCAGCTGTTTTCATTAGTAGAAACAGGAAAAAAAAAAAAAAAAAGAAAAAAAAAAGAAAAAGGTCTAGAAAATGATTCAGCTACTAAGGTAGGTGCTTTTTAACAGGCTTATACCTCAGCCAGGAACAACTTTGTCGCAATAACTGATGCCTCACAGACGGAAAAGAATAACCTCAGCTTTGCCTCTTTTCTGGGAAAAATTCAGCTGGCAGTGGGATGAGATACAAAAAAACCTTCACTCTGTCCTTTAGAAAAGCTAAATGAATGCAATGCACCAGACACCACCTTAAAAAGGATGAAGAGTGCTGCTCATTCTTGTGGGCAGCAAAGACTGTGAGCATCATCCACAAGGGGACAGCATTCACATCCACACTGGAAGGATGCAGTTTGTGTACAGGCAGAACAGAATGAGATCAGTAGTCATTGCTGAAAACAAATTCCTCCCCCGAAAAAAAAAAAAAACAAAAAAAACCAAAAAAACAAAACCCCACAAAACAGCAAAATTGGCATTTCCCGTATTATTACATAGGGACAGAGGAGTAGGAGAGGTGAGCCTGGACATGGATGTCACTTGTCAAACACCATTCAAATAGAGGATGAACCTTTTGTTTCTCAGAAAGCAAGAGTAAGGTGATTTGCAGTACTAATGCAAACTTTGTATGAAAGATAAGGATTCTCTGAAACAACAAATAATGATGTTAAAAGAATGAGATGACAAGAATAAGATACTACTGGAGCAAAATCAGAAGATGTCTAACACAAAGGGAGAAATACACTAATACAAAATACTATTCTTATTTTTGCAGTTCTCATCTTCTTCATAATCTCAGCGTGCTCCAAATGGTAGGTAAACACTCATCCCTATTTTCGTAGGAGCAAAAGTTTCTTCATCACAATGCTCATGAAAAAGATACCAATTAAAAGAAAAGGTTTCACTTCCTGCAATGTAATATTTAAATGACTTATATGTAATAGTAATGTAATGTAGTATTTAAATGATTTAAATGAAAAATGAGACTGTCAGTGTGACCAGTGTCTAACCATGTAGTTGTGTGTGATTGCCCCATATCTTCTCATCTCTCTGATGAACAGCAAGGAGAAAAGACTTCATAAAAATACCATAGCTATCTAGTTCCAGATCTATCTCCAAAATCTGCCCTCTTTTTAGAAAAGCTACACCCAGAATTTGTATTATATTTAGTAACAATGTCTTTCTTAACTTAGCTGCAATTCCCACCCAACTGAGAAGTATTAAAAAATATACAGCCTATACAATCTCTTACAGAAAGGAAATCACTCAAATAAAATTAAAGAAACATTAATTTCCTTTTTCTTCTTCTCTCCAGATGCAAACTCTTTCTTACTCGAGAAATGCTATTACACCATCTCCTTGCTGACTTGTCAGTTTACCTGCCCTTTATTAAAACATAGACATGTGACAGCAGAAATTACTGCAGTCTGAATTACTTTGGAAGTATATGAATACTATTCAATAGACCTTGATTTCACTGACATTTTCAATTAAAAAAGTAATTGTTTGTGAAAACTAACCACTATGATATTTATTTTTTCTGACCTATGTTTCCTTGAGCTTTGAAAGCATGAAATAATGACTGAATTAACTTTTCTATTTATGAACGCTTTTTATGCTTACTTCACTAATTGCTTTTTGTTACCACTTCAGACAGCACCAGTATATTGTGAAGAAAGGGCCTTATACTAAAATGAAATTCCAACTGTTCATAAAACTGTATTTGATGAAACAGTCAAGTTTGCATCTGAAGTCTGTTCAATAATTAATATGTAAAGTACCAAGCACTATTTTAAAAATCCTGCTTCATAAATTTTCCAGTATGACATTTTCACTCTTTCCTTACTAATTAGATATACATGTTTGTAGGTATATATATAAAATAGATAAAAATGCAAGATTATGTACAACAAGATCATCAATTTATGTTCTTTATACCCAGAAGGCACCCTCCATGTTGGTTTCATACTATTGTTACAATCATTAGTGGGCCTGATTCTACAAAGAGGGCAATTCAAGTCAGTTCATTTGGATGGATAGTTTCTGAAATTATCTCAATTATTTTTCTGAGCACCAGTTCTTGGATACATATATGTCAAATTAGAATCAGAGTTCATAGAAATAAATTAAAGGTATTCTGTTTATGCTGCAAACAGTAACAGGATGTACAGAATTCTGCTATAGAAAAAAAAACAAACCTCTTATTTTCTTAACAATGTGATTTGAAGATACTACTTTGTGAGAAACATTAAGGCACACCATTTCTACAGCCTTGGTTTTAGAGATTTTAAAAGTGGGCTGGGGAAAAGCAAAGCATTTTAATAAGAAAATACAAAATAGCAGGTTCAATGCTTGTGAAAGAAGCATATTTTAAATCTTGTACTCAGTGAAGGTTAAAGCTATCCCGCATTCTCATAGTTCTCTCTCTCCTTTCAATCAATCTCATTGATTTTTTTTTAAAGGTCAGAGGCTATACCTTCATTGATCAAAGAAACAGCCTGACACAGCGAAAGAGTCTGCCAATTCCAGACAGATCAATCACACCTTTGTCTGCTTTTGATACATTATGGTTATTTATTCTACATCACCACTACTTTCTGTCGCATGGCTCTTAATGTAATAATGCTGCTCAGGGACAACAATAAAAAAAGGGGGAGGGGAAATATTCTATTTAAAATAGTTTAAGCACCTCTCTGGTATTTCTGAGGGTGGCTTATGATGGAACTTGGCCAGTTTGTTTCATTTTGGTTTTGCCTTGGAAAAGAACTCCTATTCTGGTACTTAGATCTCCTTGGTCAGTGTTTGGTAAGATTTTATAAAGGCAATTCTTTGAAAATTATTTGTGCAAACAGTTTTTAGAAAAGTAATTAGACTTTGATAAGAAAACAGTTATAATCTAATCACAATCATAATTTTTCCTGTTAATAAACTGGTTTAGAAATGTTTTAATAAATAGAATGTAACTGATACCCAGCTACAGCTACGGAGTGCTCTATGCCTGTAAAATGAAACTAAATGGTCAGTCTAAAATAATTGCTGGGAAATATTGCTGAATAAACAGATACGAGTGCTGAAAAGCCCCTGACTTTGCAAACTGTTATGCTGAAAGCCAGCTAAAGCTTTAAAAAACGCACTATATTCTCACTGTCTGTCATGACTGAAAGTAATATGCTATTATTAAACTTTCTGTAGCATCTGCAAGGTGCCTTTAAAACTATTGTGGGAGGGTTGAAACTAGATGATCTTAAGGTCCTTTCCAACCCTAACTATTCTATGATTCCATGATTCAATTAGCAAATCTTTTATTCACATTTGGTAGTCTATCACTTCATAAGCAGTTGCACTACTTAATAAAAATCACTTGTGGGTCTTCTGGTATTTAGTATGAAAGTATTAAAATCCAGTTCTAAAGGTAAAATGGTAGCCTAAAAAAAGTCAGTGGCAAAACGCCCTGTGACTTCAGTGGAGTCAGGATTTCAGCGCAAGAAGTTACTTATCAACTCCTTCAACCCAAGCTACCTGCAGCCGAAAAAGCAGCTCGTGGGATTTCACAAGACCTACTCTTGTAAAGAATTTAAACTAAATTACACGTTTCTTAGCAAAACAACTAACAAGGCCATGATGATGTCTGTGCACCACGCAGCCTTAGCAAAGACAGTGGGAACTGTTCAGTAAAACTAAGCATGTAAATCTTTGCAGAATCAGGAAATCAGGTAATAAGACATAATCACCATTGTTAGAACATTACGATAAGATAAATGATAATCCAAACACTTGGTATTTGTTTCTGATTTCATTGTGCCTGCTCTGTAAATTATTATGCACCCAATTTACAATTACATCAGCATTATTACGTAGAGCAAAAGGTAAGTGGTATACAAAGCTGAAACATTAAACTCATTAAGAAGTTATGAGTTTGACAGAGTCTTTACATGTATTTGTGTGCATGCCAAGAAATGCATTTGAAAACCTTTAACTGAAGGAAACTGCCTTCCAGTGATAAACTGCAATGTCTAAAAAACATTGCTGAAATGCTACTGTCACTCTCGAAGGCCAAGAGACCTTAAAAATGGTTGCTGGCTGACAGCATTACACAAAAAAACATACAGTTTCTTCTGTAAAGAAATAAAGCTGAATGCACAACATTTCAGAAAAGTTTTGAATAAGTCCATTTGTCCAGCTTACTTTGCAAAGGCTCTGTAGAAAACAGCACTATAAACACTTTCAGTCCCCACACAAGGGCTAAACAAAGAGTCCTCTTTCTAGCCATTTAATCCAGTAATTTATTTTTTCAACCATCACATAAATCGAAACACAGCTGTAACCAATGACTTGCAGATCCAGTTCCCTGCCAGCTGGATCCTGTTCTGCTGAAACAGCAAGATTTTTACATTGTTCACTTCTGTACATCTGGAGAAATCATTTGGGTTCAAAGGTGACTAGAAAAGCTCTTTAAATAAACTCAACCAACAGTGAAGAGAGGCCTAAGTAACTACAAAAGCTACATGAAGTTCTATTAAAAAAGTTCTTTTTTTTTTCAAATTAGCACATAGAGCAGTTTACTTCTTTAAACATTTTATGATTATGGCATTTTCACTGAATTATCCACTCAAATATGTATTTTGATAATAAAGAAACATTTACTACTTTCCAAGAAGTTTCAAATGCAGTGTCAATATTAAAAAATGATCACAGTCAATAGTTTGTGTACTTCTCACATCTAAAAGAATCATCAAAAAAAAAAAAATGCGACAGGATAAAATAAAATATCAAAAATCTACCTCAATTAATAGATCTTAGCTGTGGTCTGAAATTCCACACAACTTTAAATTAAAGTCAAACAATAAGAAAGCATATACTGTACTTAGATAATGCTGAAGCTGGGATCTCTTACATGTCAATCCTTAAAACACCCTTACTAGAAAAATCTGCATCATCCCTTACTGCATGAGTCTTCTAGTTAAGTAACAAAAATGTCCCTGACATTTAAAACTGCACACAGTAAATTTACAATGCATTATTTCCTTTAGAAAAAAAAAATCACAAAGCAAAACAATTGAATTTTTCAGAGTTAAATAACAATGAATATGGAAGTCTCATATAATCTGTGTCTCTGATTACTTTTCAGAAAAAACAGATACTCAAATATGTTTACAATGGAGTAGTTTGATGCCTAGCCCAGGTCCCACAGACAAAACAAAACACTGAAAGTCCCTATGCTAGATCTTAATTGCAAATTCATATACATGCACTATCGAAACCAAAATAAACAAAACTTTCCATTGGACGTGTGTTTCTCTTCAAGCTGATAAGCAGGACACATCCAGAATGTGCCCTAGTTGCTTAGGTAAAGATGTAGCTTCTTAACTGTGCATTATTAAAAGGCATTTCAAAATTCAATTAGAGTTCACTACTGCAATTGCTTCTTTTCCTTTTTTAATACTTACTGTTATAGTTGTTTTGACACAGTGCAGATAAAAGTATCCTTCCTGTTTGCCACTGGCCACATCTCTGTGCTGGCTCCTTGTTATTTCCCATTATTTCCTCCTCACAGATTTACTGAGTATCTACCTCACCTTCAGCTCTTGCTTCTTGCCGTCTACTCTTGCCTGCACTTCCCCCTTTCACTCATAATTACAGGAATGCACTATTAAATATGTTATCTATGCTCTGCTGTGAAAATATGAGCATTAAAAAAAATAAAACTAAAAAAGAAGGTAAATATCATGTCTTTAAAAGCCTGATAAACCAGATAAGTCATCTGCAAAAATTAACATGCACAACTCAACCAGGTAATTACCACATCACGCTGGGGCAAACTGCAGGGTATTTAAACATGCATTTCTGTCCATTAACATGTACAGATTTACGTAAACATTCTAAAATTAAAAGTATCTAGCTTGCACTTAATTATAGTGTTTCTGGAAAGTTTTCTGATGTGCATTTACCCTTAACTACAGTTGAATTTTTGCCTGATAATTAATGTAAGTATCACAGAAGGGAGTGAATTTTGACAGAATGTAAGGTGCCACTGCCCAGCGATTCAGCTTCTGCTGTGCCTTCCATGATCATATTTGCCAAAATCATCAGAACAATTCAACAGTATAAGCTCCATTTACTATCCATTCACTCCAGTTCTTTGATTCCATCCCCAAAATAGCTCTCTGCTTTTCAGACTCTGTATTGTAAAAATTATTTGCTTCCACTTTTGATAAATGGATCAGGATTTATTATCCAATTCAGATATCACCTATGACCCACTAGGTAACATTATCTGCCTATGTGTCTGACAAGGGTTCAAGTAAATCTGGATAACAATGAGTCACAATCTGAAATGCACCCCTCAGAGGCTTGGGACAGTCTAGGAAAAGTAAGTTAGTCTGGAAAGAGCTGTTACCTCATTTTGTTAGGTGACTTTGGTTGCTTAGAAAATCTTGTTTAATTCTCTCGTATTGCAGTTGGCAGTACAGATGGTATTCTGATTTATCCAGGAATGTAACTCCCATGGCAGACCCTTTGGTCTTTTATCTTCTATCTGTTTTAAAACCTAAGCTCTGCTGAATGAATCTCCCAACTGGAAATCCTGCTCATCAAGCTAGAAAGACTGAACCAGAGATTTTTAGATCTGACGCGCCAATTTCAGAGCGTGCTAAGCCAGATCTCCCAATTATCTAAATTTTTGTTTGGCAAATGTTATGGGAGGTACTACCTAGGGGTTTGGATAATTATGCTTATCTTCTATAAGACATTTATTTATGCCAGTTTATATTGCAAAATCCTTTATGCAACCTGTACCACTGGGTGCTCTGCAGCAGGGATGAACAACTTCTAAAGCTGAGATGCCAGACTTCACACACATCTCCTGTATTAAAGACAGAGTCTGTCAATAGAAACTGAACAGGGAGGTAGAAGCTGCTGCCATTTAAAGATGAGTGATGCTGATAATCACTGTTTTGGCAGACTCTTGCTCCTGTGGAAGGCAGCAATTCCCATTTGCCAGTTCTCAGTGAGTATGCAATCCAGGACCTTCAATCCTTACTGTAAATCAGGACATAGAATCATAGAATCATAGAATAGTAAGGGTTGGTAAGGACCTTAAGATCATCAAGTTCCAATCCACCCGCCGTGGGCACTAAACCATGCCACCCAAGGCTCTGTCCAACCCAGCCTTGAACACTGCCAGCGATGGAGCATTCACAGCTTCCCT
>JASSUY010028134.1:0-85931 GCA_032466535.1 Forpus xanthops | reverse complement strand
TTTCCTGCTGCAGCCACATTGCTCATTGCCTCCCTACACATCTCCCTACGTGGGCCATTTTGAGCTTGGTGTTCCTGTTTTTCCCTGATGCAAACTCCAGCTGCTCCTTCTGCGAGCAGCTTCTGGCTGATTCACTTGAAGGAAAACTTTGTCCTTGGTGGAAACACCCTGCCAAGGGACAGGGACACGCTCCCTCCTGTGGATCTGCTTCCTTCAGCAGTCAGCCTGCACCACCCCAACAGAAGTAAGCAAAAAGCCCTCCTCAACCAGATCAAGATAACTGCGGAATAACACGGGGACCACACTTGCCTCCTTGGCATTTGGGGAAGAGTGAGGTCTGCCTTGCTACACCTGCACCATCCCTCCTCAAGCAAAGAACCTTGAACCTTCTTTGCAGAGATCTCTTCCTAACTCACTGCCCTGCCTCTGAAGGCTTCTTGATGCTAGTGATGAAGCACATGTTCCTCCCCGGAACATGCACTTACCATGCTGGAATCACTTTTGCCACGAGCGATGGCCACGCACAAACTGGTCCTTCATGGCTTCAAAAGCACCATGCACACCAGCCATGGCTTGTCCTTCACCTTAAGGCTATGGGGTGAGAGCCACGTTCTTCAGCAGCTTTGTAAAAAGCAGACCAGGTTTCTGGAGGTGAGGATGCAGGCAGCAGCAGGGGGACACTGGAAGAACAACTCTTGCAAGCGTGCTTGAATTGGAGCCCGGCCATAGAAACTGAAGGGGAAAGCACCAGGTTTGGGAGGCAGCAAACCAGCCTTGGCCTCTGGGCTGCTGCCTGCGCCCTGGCTGGGGTCATACACGGGGTGGAAGGACCCTCTGTGATCATGGCACCAGCCTCGACCTTCGCACCCAGCAGGGCCATGGGGAGCACCGGGACCACAGCCACATGAGCAGGAGCAGGTGGCATTGGCAGGAGCACTCCTTGGGGATGCCAAGGACTCAGCAGGTCCCAGCCGTGCTCTTGCACCTCTCAGTGCCGGCACATTGGCAAGTGCCAGCACAGGGGAGGCACCTGCTGTTGGTGGTGCCTGTGCCATGTGTTGCTCAATCCCAACAATCCCAAGCCTGCAGCAGGCTCTGGGGCGGTGGGCGATGCTCTCCTGCCAGAACAAACTTGGGCTGTTTGGCTAGGTCCATACTGAAAACGCAGTGCAAGATATGGCTGCCTTACAGCCAGCTTTTTGTGCTTGCATAAGGCTTTCCCCTGGGTGCCAGCCCCCTCCCTCTCAAAGAACAGCCCGATTTGTGTCAGAAACTGCTGCTGTCACAGGCTGAAAAGCCCAAGGCTGAAGCATGGCATTTTCTCCCAGAGATGTCTCCTCCTTTCAGATGGGAGCCCGCCTGCTCCGTGACTCAAGTTGCACGTTTCCTTCTTAATAACGGAGTCCTCTGTGACGAGTGTCTAAACACCACCCGCACCCCTCGCTTTGGAGGTTCCAGGAGACAAGCTCCATCTTGTTGCTGTGCTTTGCTGCAGCACCCAATCTGGGGACCGACCTAGCCACTGACAAGCACCCAGGAAATACTCCCACACCCAGGCACCACCAGACACGGGGCTCCAGCATCTCTTTTCCTCCCTGGAGGCTTATGGAGGGCAGATCCCTGTCTCGACACATTGCTTCCAGGTGGGTGTTTCACCTCCCCACACTCTTCAGGCTCCAGGGACAAATACCTTGGAGAGGAATGAGGCTATGCTAAGCCTTTTCCCTAATCCCTGCCCAGGCTGCACAGCTATCAGCTGTAAACCAACTCCAGGCCCTATCACCCAGCCATACCTGTGCCCAAAAAGGGAAAGGCTCCATGCCTCCCTGCGTCACAGCCGACCAAATGCAGGGCAAGGATCAGGGAGGCACATACTGGCCCTCGGTTTTCCATTCCCAGAAGCATGTGTAAGGGCAAGCGGCGGTGCACACTCGAGATAAATGATTAAAAGGGGTTTGAGACACAAAGGGGAAGAAATAGTTTTGTTGCTTAGCAGAGGGTGACAGTCACGTGGCACACAGCAAGCGTGAACAGCAGCTTGCAAAGCCAAGGGCAGAACAACGTGAGCTCTTCCAGGAACACATTCCGGCTTGAGGGGCTGAGGGGGTACAGGTGAGGATGCTGTGGGAGCTGCCCATGGGTACTGGCTCCACATTTGGTTGCCTCAAGTACATCCAGAGCCACAAGGCAGGAGCTGCTGGGTCCCACAGCCATGGGGCATGCATGGGTTGGGACAGGCACCTTGGCATCCTCCTCCGCACAGAGGGCCCATCTTGCCTCCTTTCACCAAGGAAAAGTGCCCTCTGCCAGAAATTACAATTAAAGCTAAGCAATGAGAGGTTAGAAAGAGGAACAAAATCAGACCTACATCGTCACTGCAACGTCAAGTACGCTCTGCTATGAGACACCGTATCTGCGGTGACAGGCATACACAGCAGGAAGGATATGGCCTGCACACACACCTTCAGGCTTTCTCTGCTTCCTAAGCGTTCCCGGATAAACCCCAAACTGTTCCACAGAGGACAGCGATGCCACAACCCTCTGCAGAAACCACTGCTGAGAAAGGCTTCAGCGATCCTGAACCCCAGCTCAGCCCTGGGCAGCCCTGCTCAAGGAGCTGAATCACGGCAGGACCAGGCACACAGACACTTTTTCCTATTCCACTGCTATTCCTGGCAGCACGAGGTCAGCGAGGCAGCTGCCCTCGAGGTCTTGCACAAGCCAGGCCATCAGCAGGCTATTCCTGACCTCCATCACTCACCCTGCCTGCGATGGGACACCGCCAAGCACCACTCCACCCAAGTGCATCACGGAGCAGAGGCGTTCCCTGCCCACCCAGCACACACACCACAAACAAAGCATTTATTATACCATGCTTTTAATACAAACTTAAAAAAATCTGGAACAATAGAAACTGTACAGATTTGATCAACCTTTTTTTTTGTGTTTTTTTTTTTTCTTGTTTTGTTGTTTTTAACTAAATCTCCAGACACACCAATGTCCCCTTCCAAAATATTGCACAACATTCTGAATACAAAACTCCGATTGTATTCCTCCTTCTAAAGAAAAGGATAAAAATAAAACTAAAGAGAAAAATATAACCTAAAAGACAGCAAAACCCCCTGGGTGCCCCCTCTCAGCAGCCCCCTGCGGGGAACACAACCCCAAAAGCAAAGCACACGCAGAAACCCTCCGCTCAGACACATACAGGCTTCTGCTCTCTTCCGCTCCTCCTCTCCCACAAGGCAACTGTGGATTCACTGCTGGGAGAGGGGCAGGAGGGAGAGGAGGGAGGCTGTGGGAGGGGGGAGAAAGGAATCTTCACCACTTCTTTTTTGTTTTAAAGTTTTTTTCCTGAAAAAATATTTTTCTTTTTCTCTCCTCTTTTTAAGAAAAAATCTTGAAAAGAAAAAAATTACATTTTTTTTTCCTTTACGTTAGAAATATACATATATTATATAGACCTCTTACATTTTACAAATGTAGCAAATTATTCAATACAAACACCAACAAAAAGAAAAAAAAAAAGAACACAAACCCATAAAAAATAAAAGTTTTTTTTAAAAAAAAAATTTTTTTTTTCTCTCTTCTCTTCCTAAGAAACCAGGGAAATTAGTGCAGCTTTTTAAAAAAGAAACTCGAAGCTGAACGCCTACATCCAAGACTAGAAAAGACCCGAAAAGGCCGTTAAGTTTCCATCGCTGCTTGATGCTGGAGGAACACTTCTGAAGCACACTTTTTTCCTTTCCAGATACAGAGAGGTTGGTCCCTCCTCTTCTTCCTCCTTCCACTCACTCACACCACTGTGTTTTCAAGCGGGCAGAATACATGTGGCAGGGCAAAGCAGCATCAAAGCTTCACATATGTAAGCGGATGGACAGAGCCAAGGGGGGGGGGGGGGGTATCCCAACCTCCTCCGATTTTCCTTTCTCCTCCTGTGCTGGAAGACAGTGCACTGCCTGGATGTGGGGACAGCGGGAGGAGGATGGGGTAGCAGTGGTGATGTCCGTCGGGAGGAGGGGTCAAAACCACAAGGAAACAAAAGGGAAACCCAACTGCTTGGCCATTCCTCAACACCATGTCCTGGTGTGGAAGCCTGCAGAGGCTGGTTTTGGGGAAGCCACCCTCCCTGCCCACACACGTTGGTCATAGCTCCGTGGCAAGAGGCCTGCTCAGGAAGAGAGGCAGGGACCATGCCTCCCCCAGCACCCAGTGAGGGGCAGGATGCTAGGAACTGTCCCTGCAGAGCACCGGGCAGTGAAGTCTCCCTGTGGCTCACTGGCAGCATTAACTACAAGAGGGCTGGAGCTCCTTTGTCTCAGATCAAGGGGAGGGAGCAGAAGCCCGGGTTCAAGACCACCTCCCCTGAAACAGGGAGGTCTTGAAAGAGCACATGGGTTTGTCAAACACAGAAGTGGGCTTCACTGCATACTCCAGAGACATCACTGAAAGAAAACCAAACCTCAAGTTCAGGAGGCAGCAAAAAAAGCAGCTTATTTTTCTTTTAAAGTGAGAACTTCAAAAACTGGAGTCTCATTATCTCCATCTCTCTCCTCTCTGCACACTTCCATACTCCCACAACAGCCTCCAAAGCAGCCTTCTTCCCACCTAGAGAGCCTCCACCCCACCGGGGAAAGCAGCAGCCATCTTTCGGCTTCCTGCAGAGGTGGCTTTTGGAGTCCCTGACACACACGCAACCTAGCTGTAAAGCCACTGTGGCTCAACTGCAGCACATCACCCTGGGGAAAGCTGCAGGAGTATTCCTGGATCCAGGCCCTGTGGCAGGGAAGAACCGTACATTGACCCAGCAGGATGACTGCTCACCTTTGAAGCACCTTGACTCTGCTCTGCTCTTAAGTCTGCTGCCATCTGCACTGACGTGATCTGGCTGCAATGATGAGTTTGGGCTAAATGCTTCCCCTCCATGCTGGATCAATTGCCTCTTCCCACATCTCCAGAGGAGGAGGGAAGGGGATTTAGTCAGGCGGGTACTTCACTGAAAGCGTAAACCCTTATGCCACCACTCAAGAGAGCAGCTTCAACAACACAGCCCTTCTTCTTCCTCTATGTTGTGCTGCCTTGCTAAAAAAAAAAAAAGGAAGGAATCCCCTCTTTGAGACAAGATGATGAATTCACAGCAGGGAATGAGAAATCAGATCCAGCCCAGACTGCCTGGCCAGCCCTGGAGTGCACAGCAAGGCCTCCTCACTCAGAAGAGGACAACAACAGACACTCAGTTCAAGACTGTCCTCCTGCACCCGCAGCTGGAAGTGCAGGTGAAGAAGGGAGCAGGAAGAAGCCATTTCACAGTAATGCTCTGCCCTCCCTGCTACGTGCTGGGAGGTGGTCAAGAAGAAGAGTTAGTGCTTTGCAGCACATAGAGCAGCTGACGCCAGTCTGGGCTGAGCAACCAACAGCACAATGGTCTACGCCCATGGGCACAGTAGATGCTCTCTGTCTATATGCAGACCCGTAACAGAACAAGCAAGCTCACCCACCCATTTCTGGCTAGCACGCAACAGCAGCGTGTGTATCTCCACTGACTCATCCTCTCCCCATCCCTCCTCCAGCCTCCAGCAAGGTGGTACAAGGAAGACTTCCCTACACCCAGGTGGAAGGACCCTGTGTCCAGTGCTGGGGGTGTGGTGCAAGGAATCAGGAGTATTGTGACCTATGGCTGCACCAGTCCTGGGCTGGGGGAAGGGGAAACATGAACCAAAAAAATCCCAAGGCTCATTTAAGGAGTAAAAAAGTGAGTAGGAAAAAAGCATAGGGACTGAGTTAAAAAACAAGTCAGTGCTTCAGGAGCATTGCCAGCACAGCGCAACAACACTGGGCTCTCTCTTTTCCCAAGAAGCTATATTTATAAGATTTGAATATTTTCTGTATATTTCTATTTTTCTTTTTCTCTCCCTCTTGTTTGTTTTGTTCTCGTTTCTACCCCCTTCCCTCCCTGCCCCAAAATACTCTCTTTCCTTGTGTTCAGTTGGCCAAGACGACAGGCTGGAATGACTGGCTGGGATACTGCATGGCATTCAGGTTGTAGCTGAGTCCTTCCACGAAGGGAGACTTCTCCAAGAAGAGGCTGTTGGTGCTGCCACTGAAGACCTGAGCCATATCAAAGGTACCACCCGTGCCAGTGTTGAACTGCGATGCCGGCGGGATGCTGCTGGCCTGGCTTTCACTGGCAACACCATCGAAGAAGAGACTGCTGGCTGCCGGCGACCCACCGCTGTACACGAATTCCTTGGCATTGGGGGAGAGCTGCGACTGTGGAGCTTGGCTCCCGGCGCTGCCGACGAAGTTCAGAGAGTGCATAGACAGGGAGAGGCCCTTGTGCTTCAGCAGGTTGGTGGTGGGAGACCTGACCATCCTCGGCTGCTGCCCAGCCCCTGCTCCACCACCCCCTCCTCCGGCTCCTCCGCCCTTCTTCATCTTGGTGGAACCAAACTTTGTGGCAGCAAAGGTGGCAGTGGTGAAAGTGATGGGCTGGGCAGAGCGAGGGATAAAGGTGGGGCTGGGTGACTGCCCGAAGGAAGGGGATGGAGAATTGGACAGAGAGTTGTCCTGGCTCCCGATGGGGACAAATACCTGGGCATCGGGGTTGAAGCTGCTCTTGATTTCCTTGTCCAGCTCCATGGCGCTGCAGCCCTCACTGTCATCCAGGTAAAGGACTTTAACAGAGCCCTTCTCACCTATCTGGTAGGAAACTTCAAAAGGATCGATCCAGACGCTCAGCTCTTCTGGCACATTGGCACGTACATCCTCCACAGCCAGCCCGCTTCGCTTGGCTGCCAGCTCCACCACCGGATCCACTGTCTCCCCGATATGAATGCAGCGATAGCCAGATCCTTTCAGAGGCTTCTCTGGGTACCAGTGACCCTCATATTTCTTCTTCAGCAGGCGCTCTAGCTCCTCACCAAACAGGTCTGCCCGCCTCCGAGGAAGCTTGTTGTACAGGTATGAGATGATGAAGTTAAGAGCAACTTTGATCTCCAGATGCATACTCCCTTCGCAGCAAGCAAGTCAGGGCAGCGTATTAAAACAGACAAAGTGACACACACATAGACAAGATCTGGCTCCAAACAGACCTAGGGAAAAAAAGAAAAGGACAGATGAAGATGGGAGAACACAACAACTCATCACCCGTCAAAATGAATAGCTGCACTTGGTCATTAAAAAAAGCAGAATGAGCAGTTTGCACAAACACTGAAGAGCAGCGATGCTCTCCAGGAGTTTCACCCCAAATCTACTGGCCCTTCAAACAGAGAGATGCTGTTAGGGAGGAGTCTCCTTGCTCCTCTATAGAAGAAATAAGGGTGTAGCTACACAGGTACACACATCATACTTACCTCACTGCCAAATCCCACTGCTGAAACCCAGCAGGCTGACTGCCTGCCCTGGCAGAGCTATTTCAGCACATCTAACCCACCTCTCCCTGCCCTGGCACCCAGCTGCTTCCAGCACGGCTCCCTTGCACCAGCCTTTCCGGAACACAAGCACACCACCCTGGCAGCCTCGTGACTTGCTCAGTGGCTTGTGCAGAGACCCCCACTTATGCTCAGGGCAGCAGGAGCAGCCTCTCCTCTCAGAGGCCGGGTGGTCGTGCCGGGTGCTGGCACAGAAGGGATGAGAAGCAGCGCGGGAGGGTGCTGAGGCACCAGCTGCCAGCCCGTGTTTACTATCCCCTTGACTGGCAGGCACAGATCTTATGAAGTGTACCCAGTGGAGGCTCTCTGCCTAGATACAAGCTTAAAATCTCAATTTAATTCAGTTGGGGGCGGGGGAGAGAGTAGGGTAGGAAAAATGCATGGGGTCACAAAATACACATACCAACAGCCTGTCTGACACAGTTCGCATCGTTTATCCCTGCACAGAGGGAAGCTAAGCTCTGCCAGGATCAGGTGCTTACTTAATAAAAATTGAAATTGCTTGCCAAAGACTTAAGTAATCCTCCTTCCCTCCTCGCGAGGAAGTCTCTGAAATGGAGAGAACCCACAAAAGCCCAATGCAAAACCACAACACTCAACTCTCCCATTAGACACAGATTTGCAAACAATGTTTGCCTGGGTACAAAATAAAAGCCCCGGGTAGGTCAGCACCATGCGCTGTCACCCATCCCAAGAAAACAAATCCCACAGATATTTTAAGAGGAAGCACACTTCCAGCAGCCTCCACGCCTCTCCAGAGGGAAGCAGAATATCCAGTTTTTAATTGGCAGCTTAGTCAGAGGCCCTTCTGTCTCTTCAGCTGCCCTCACCTTGCTCAGACAGACATGTCATATTCAACCATCTTCCTAAAATGGGCTTTGAGGATGCTCTCACGCAGCTCTCAAGCCAATGTTTACGCCATGTGCCAATTATTTGGGGGTGGGGATGGAGTACAAACATAGAGTGTCAGCATTCCCTGGAGAAGCTGGGAATCTCAGCAGCACAACAAGGTATACACGCTGGCCTAAATCAGGAGTAAGACAAACTGACCAGACTCGTTTGCTCGGTCTAGTTTAGTGGACAAGAAGCATTCAATGGATTTTAAAGTAACCCTCAAGTACTTTGAGGCTTTATTACAAAATAAACATGGGGTGTGGATTCTGTGCTTTTTCTGTACTAGTCTGAGTTCAGAGAGGTTTGGCTTTAGGATGATGGTGACCAGAAACAGATACCGCACCTCAAGTTTGCCAGCCAAGAGGTCAGTTCTGGAAGGAATCCCCTCTGGGTTTGACTCAGCAACATGAAAAAACACACAAATGAAGGGACAAAAAAAGACGGAAAGAAGTCTTGCCTTTAAAACCTGCTTTAAGCAATTACTGTAGTGTGTCAACCTTTGGTAGGTCACTGAGACCCGATCAAGTTCTACTAAGAACAGATGCACACTAAAGAAAAAAGCAATCGGAGCGTTTCAGAGAATAGCAAGGAGAAGCCATTTTCAGAAGAGTCTCAGTGCAGAGACAGAGCCTTTCCCAGAGAAAACAGCACAAAGCAAACCCCCAGCAGAGCACATGTAAATGTTATAACAAGAGCTTATATAGCCCACACTACCTCAAGAGGGGATTACATGGAGCCTTCTCAACCCTTTGGCTTTGAGGCATCTGACGGAGAGGACAGTTTGGAATCTCAGCAAAGTAAGCAGGAAGAGAACAGCCAATTTGTAAATCTTTTAATCTCGTGTGGTAAATTCTAATCCAGATCCAAAAATCTATTAAGAAATCAGAAATTACAGACTGGGAAAGGAGCAAAAGCCAAAATTTATTACCACCCTATTTGCGACATGAATGTCTCAATATACTCTGAGGATCCCACATCCCCATGAACGTTCTTTAGAAGACAGTAAGGAGACATTATAAATCACTGCCTCCCGTTTATCTTCTCTTTAAGAGGTACTCCCCCTTCCTAAAAGGGGAATACTCTGTACTTTGACTATGAAAACCATGAGTTGATTAGCCTAATAATACCAACAGCTGCCAAGGTAGCTGCATAGAGCTGATACTCGCAGCAGAAGGCATGAAGATTCAAAGATTCCACTGAGTCTTCAGGTTGCTGACAGTCAGATGTGCTCCAGCAGGACACCCACAACCTCTCGCTACTGCACTAAAATATGATAACATAGTAATAAAATAATTAAAACTAGGTGATGCTGCATGGCTCCAAGACATGAAACAATTCGATATCAATTGTAGAAGGTAACATGACGAGTCTCCCATAAGGAGAGGCTTGCCCATGCTGCCAGCACTGCCAAAGCAAAGGCTGATGGTGCCATGGGCAGAACACCGAGGTGCAGGCAGGGAACAAAGGGTCATTCCTCTGTTCTGCACACAGAACCCGCTCGGACCCCGTTTTTCAGCACACCGATGTGCTGGAGGACAGAGGCCTGATGACCACTTGCATCAGAGGACAATAAACACGAGCACCGTGCCCTCTCCTACTTCCTACGCAAACACGGCGGGTGACCTTGTGAGTATCCCCTCCAAGCTCCCGAGCACGCCTGGCCCTCGGGAACCCGCTCCCGCTGCCACCTCACCCCACCAGCAGCGCTCTAGTGACCGCACAAGGCGGCTGCCACCATGACCTATGCTCCCACAGCCAGCCAGCCGGCCGGAACAAGGGACCCCTTCCCAGCCTCGCCCTCAGCGCCCCTCCTCCCCCGTACTCCCTCACGGGTGGCAGAAGGGCTCCCCACACTCGAAGCGAGCGGCCCACAGCCGGCCGAGCCTTGCACGGCAGAGCGGACATTCCCGGTAACCCGGCCGGACAGCGCTCATCCCTTTCCTCACCAACTACCCCCCCCACTAAACCCCTCTCGCGGTGCACGCTGGGACTTGTAGTCCTCGCCCCCCTCCCCACCCCGCGACCTACTTCTGTCCGGACTACAGCTCCCGTGGCGCCCCGGGGCCAGCCCGGCCCGGCGCTCCGCTCGCTGGGGCAGCACACAAAATTTTCCACGGCACATGCGCGCTGGCGGCCGGCCCCGGCGCTGCCCACGGCGAGGAACACGCCCCGCGGCCGGCACCGCCGGGCAGCCGCCCCCTCTTCCCTTCCCCTCCCTCTCGGCAGGGCTGGGGGGGGAAGGCTCGTCCGTGTCCCACGGCTGCGGGACAGAGGCCGGGAGGCTACAAGCCCCGCGTCCCCCCAACCCGGGCGCGTGTCCCCGTCCCCCCGGCGGGTCGCAAACACGGTCCCGCATAAAAGCCCTCCGACGGAATGGAAAATGCTCCCCCCCAAGGGCGAGAGCCTGGCCCCACGCACCCGGCGGGGCAACGCTGCGGCCCCCGATGCCGGCGGGACCAGGGGGTGCAGCCCAGCTCAGCCCACCCCAGCGTCTTTGTTATCTCCGAGCTTCCCCCTCACCACCCCTTCTCCAAAAGAGCCCGCGGGGGCTGGATTCGCCATGCGGGAAAGAAGACACCCCAGCGACACCCCGCCTTACCCCAGCAGCCCAGGGTGTCCGCCGCCGCCCTAGGGCCCAGCCTGTCCTTCTCGGTGCTAAGTCGCCCGCCCCGTCCCCTCATCAGACAGAACAATATGGTGAACTAGGGCACCGCAAAGCGCCGCCGACCCGATGACTTTCACCCCCCCCTCCCCACCCCTGAAGCCCCATTAATCCCTCCAGGGACCGGCAGCCGCACGGTCGCTCCACCACCTGGTAAATTACACCCACCCCCAATGCCAGGCTCATCGCTCCCTCAGACCGAGCCCACAAAGAGGATAGGGGTAAGGGAGACCCGTTCCGAGAAGGGAGTGCGGAGAGAGAGAAGGAAGCTCCACCGGCCCCACTTACCTGGTCCTCGGCTCCAGGGCCGGCGGCTGTCGGGGCCGTGGGCGCTTTCTGCGGAGCCCGAGCGGTGTGCGCGGGTCTCTGCCCCGTCCCGTCCCGTCCCCTCCCTCTCTTTCTCCCCGGCGGTACTGCTCCTCCGCGGGGCGGGACCGGGGACTGCGGTGGGGGCCGGCGGTAGTGCGGTACTCCCGGGGTGGGGTGCGGGTGCCGGTGTCGCCGCCTCTCCTCGGCTGTCGCCCCTCCTGTCGCCGCCCGCCGGCCCGAAGCCGCCCGCACCCTAGCCTCAAGTGAGCCAACTCACGGCAAACTTTCACCCTTAGCAACCCCGCGCAGGGATCCGTGCTCCCGCCCAGAGTGATGCGGCCGCGGAGGGCGGGCCGGGACTACTTCCCCCGCCCCTCGGTGCTCGCGGAGCCCCGGGGACGGGATAGGGGCGGGGGGGGGTTTGCGTTCTCCTGTTCGCTCGGCGATGCCTGCACAGGGGGAAGGAAGGGGCAGGGGCTTTAGTGGGGATGAGGGTTGACCTCAGGACTTCCCCGAGCGGCCTAGCCTGAGGCGAGAGGGGGTGGGTGGACACGGCGAAGTGATGGAGAGGGAGCTGGGAGGAAAGGGACCGGCCGGCATTTTCCTTGGGTGTGTGGCAGCTGCCACGAGGCCGGACACACTGGTGCTGACAGGCCGCCCGAGTGAGGGGAGCCCCTCAGGAGTTGCTCTTCCCAAAGGGACACGCTCGCTCGCGGCACAGCCCTAGCTGAGAGTTCAAGCACTCCTGAGCAGGACCCCCCCAGCCCCGCCAGCTGTGCAGGCGGCAGAGCGCTGAGGCGATGAGAACCGGCAACTCCGGCTCTTTCCCCCACGGCCGCCCCCTCGGCACCCCCGGCCCCGTGACACGGTGGGAGGGGAGGTGCTGCCGGGCCATCTCCTCAGGGCCAGCCCGAGTCACAGCAGGGAGGGCGGCAGCAGGCACAGCCAGCCCCGCGCTTTCCACCCGTGGGCACACAACCCGCGCACTACTTGTCATCGCACACCCGTGCGCTTCCGCCTTCAGCGAAGGAAGGCCGGCCCGTCCGTAGGGGAGCCGGGGGACCCGCAAGGTGCGCGAGCACCGGCCGTACTAAAAATAACTGCGGCGTGTTAGCAACAGCCTTCCCATTGGCTGGCCGGACCCGGCGGAGCCTTCGGATTGGTGGACTGCCTCAGCCAGTGAGCTAAAGGGGGTGTGAGCGGGATAGGCGGTGCCAGGCGCGGGGGTTGCTGGTAACTGTAGTCGCAGGGGTACTCCGCGGCCTGACCGATCGCCGCTGTCCCCGTCCCGCGTCGCGGGGTGCTCGGGGCTCCGCCGGGTCCTCGGTCATCAAAGCCGCTGCGGCTGTGTGTACTGCGTGCTGCTCCGTGAAAGGACAGCCAAGAGGACTACCGCCGGAGCCGACCGGGTCAGGGCAGATTACGGGCACCTACATCCCACGGCTGAGCCCCGGCCTACCTGCTGGCAAACGGGGTCACTGGCCTGGCTATTTATTTTAGGGCCCAAGGCCACCGGGTTGTGCAGACACCACTTGCAAAGGGCCCTCTGGCTGTTCACATGTGAGGTGGCTTTTGAGCTGACCTAGGTGCCAAACAAGCCAGAGGGACACCAGGGACAGCGCTTCCAGGCTCTCCTGCCCCATGTTCAGCATAGTCCTTGGAGCTGATACAGGCAGACCAAGGATGGAGAGTCAGCCTTTGTGACTAGAGAGCTACAACAGTCCCAGGGGCAGCAATGAAGTGTTCTGGTTGTCTTGGTTCTGAAGAATTCCCGAGAAAAATCCTATCATAAGTCCCACTTCAGCTTGGAATTGTATCTTCTCAGTAATAGTCACGTTTAACTTAGTGCCCATTTTCAAAAGGAACAAAGATCACAGCTGCTTCCTGAGTTGCTTTGTGACCCTCTGGTTAAGTAATTCTACACAGCAACCACCTCCTGAGTGCAAAAATACAAAGTTCCTCTCTTGCCCCGTTTCCACACAGATCCTCCACCTCTCTCCAGGTTTGGTTTGTCCCTTTCTTTCTCCTTCCTTCCCTCTCTCAGGAACCATTTACCTCAAGGACTGCTTTTGAAGCTGACCAACATCATGCATTAAGAATCCCAGACTGGTTTGGGTTGGAAGGGACCTTAAGGCTCATCCAGTTCCAACCCACTGCCACAGGCAGGGACACCTTCCACTAGAGGAGGTTGCGCCAAGCCCCATCCAACCTGGCCTTGAATGCTGCCAGGGATGGGGCAGCCCCAGCTTCTCTGGGCACCCTCACAAGGAAGAACTTCCTCCTAATATCTAACCTAAATTTCCCCTCTGGCAGGTTAAAGCCATTCCCCCTTGTCCACTCACTACATGCCCTTCATGCCCCAAGTCAGTCTCCACAAAATATTAACACTCTTCTTCCTAGTGTTGCAGGAGCTGTCCTTGCTCATTTTCCCACTATGTAAAGAAAAAAAACTAAGTCAAGAAAAAAAAAGAATTTCGAAAACTTTTGAAATTCAGAGGTTTTTGTTTTTTTTCTGCGAAAAAAGGGGGAGAAAGAGAAGAGGAAAATTTATGAGAGTTATTAGGAGCAGCCTTGTTTCCATCATCACTTCTAGTTTCAAAAGGAATTTAGTTACAAAAGAACACTATTTTTTTGCTCTTAATTCTCCCTTGCTTTGCTGGAAACAAAATTAAGCTGTCAGCCAGAGATGGGGAAATTAAAATGACTGCGCTATTTTTAGCATCATTAAGGGGAAAAAAAAAAAGGGCAATTACATTTCTAAAATTCTATTGTAGTTTTAATGAGGTGTTACTAAGAGGGTGGTGCACGTTAGGGCTCTTTAAAATGCCTGTGCCTTGACCGGCCTTCTGTCATTACCCAGTACACATGCAGGCAGAGGAATTCTGTCACCAGACCAGCTCACGCATTCCTGGCCATTTGGCTGTTACGTCAAAGCAAAGCTCCTGGATCATGTGTGCTGTGCGAGGAGGGAGGGAGGGAACCACTGGGATGGAGCTCTTTAATGCCCAGGAAGGGCAGTCAGGTTATTGTCGGGTGTAATTAAGTGCTGTTGTACCCTGAATCCTCTTTACAGTCAATTCACGTGACGACCTCAAGGAAATGAAAAATTCTTTCCTGCTATTGAACCAGGCAAACAACATCTCCAGCTGAAGCCTGTAATGAGAAAATAACAGCTCCCATGCAGGTAAGGCTTTAGGAGGATTTTGTCCTGCTCACAGGCAGACTGCAGGCCTTTGCCTACCTTCAGGGTGACACCTGGGGCTCAAAGGCTTTGTCAAGACAAGGTCTAGGTGATTGAAAGGTGTGTTACAAAGCTATTTGCTGAGCACAGTTGTAGCTGCATCTGATAGCCAGCCTGAAGAGGCATCTACCAGGGAACATCTACATTTCAGAATGCAGTGATGCTCTGATAGTACTGGTAACAGAGAGGCCCATTACTTAATAGGCCAAGAGGTTCCATGTCATCATTCCCCAGTGTAAACACACAAAATAAAGGGATTTTTTTACTTATTAAATAGCAAACTTTTGATAAAAAATAAAAAAAGAAGCCATAACCTTGCCTAGAAAAGCTAACAGCAGGAAGAGACCTTTAGCTCCATGCAGTTACGATCTGCAAGCAGCACCATGTGTGTTCAGCTGCTGCAGGGACACAGCCCTCCCACCTTCCTCTGCCCATGGCAGCCAGGGAGCCCCTGAATTGCATGTCTTTGGCCTCCAAGGGGTTATGTAGCCCTCCCAGAGCTTGGCAGGCACACAGTAGCAGGACACCTCTCGTCTCATTTCCAGCCCCTGCAAGGAAGCTTGCCCTTTAAGCATGTGCTCTGGTCGCCAGTACTGCCAGGAAATCTCCTTCTACTGGACAAGTACTTTAAAATCTGCCTTGGTAAAAAAAATACCACACTTTTCTAGGGGCCCTGCCTGGGTTTTATTTGCTTGTGAACAGAAATCATTACCATGCAAGCAAGGCTGAGTTTTTCTGCGTTACCCAACTGTATCCATTACCCTTGTCTGAATCAGCAGCTTCAGGGCAATGTCCCATCCGTGCTCTTGAAAGTATCAGAAAGGCAGTGGCACTGACCTGATCCAGCCCCAGTAGCATTTGGCGTTCTCCCCAGAGCTGTCCAAGCAAACAAGGCAAAGGGGAAAAAGCCTATCCCTCCCTTTCTCCACTTGCCCAGTGACTCAGAACAACTAGAAATGGCAGCCTAACTCTCACGGCTGCCAGAATGTAGCCTGATATACCCAGCAGCGAGAGCGAGGGTGCCCAAAGTGCCAAGAAAGTAAGTACAGCTCAGCCATTTTTGGGGGTGAGGGAAGGGATGGGGACACTTGTATCTCTATAGCAACCCCTGCCAGGCTGATCCTGAATGACTGGGAACAAGCACTGCTCCAAAATTGGACTTTCTAGGGGTCCTTGCCCCAGGGGCCATAATTCCAAGACAAAAGAAATAATTCAACCTTCTTTTCTTCTCTTCTCTACTTTCACTGAACAACTTTTGTTACCTTAGAAACTTCAGGGAGAGAAAAAACTATGTACAAACTTCTGCATTCATGGAGTGATAACTTGGGTTGCCTGAGTGAGAGCAACTGATAAACTCTGGTTGAAGTGATGTTCCAGGTACAAAGAAACCTTTACATTATGCCTTACTTTTAAAGAAATACAGAATTTAACACGGCTGACAACGGCCCTGACATGGGCTCCCCAGTCAGGATCAAGAGGTAATTGCTTAGTCAGGCTGAACTGCTTTAGAGAGTGAGGGTTTTCTGGAACCAAAGAACCAGTTTGCTCTGAACATCTTGGCAAATGGCATCCGTGTTGGTGAAAATTAACCAGAAGTTGTGTAAGGGAACCATGGTGCAGGGAAGAGGACACAGAGATACTCTCAGTACTGCAAAAACATTTGAAAGGAAACCTGAGAGAATTAATAGCTGGGACAGAGAGGAGAGGGAGGAGCAGCTGCAATAGCTGTAGAGCCAGTCATAGCTACAGCTAGCTGCAACAGGAAGAAATGACTTTTAAAGGAAGGATGATCACAACCTATCTCCTTGTTTTCACTCCTACCCAAAACACCCAAATGGCTGGAGCAGCTAGAAGAGGCACTTAAGCCAAGAGGAATTAGAGGAATTGGTACTAGCCTTGGGAACAACTGAAATTGTGGAGGAGATATAGAACAGGCTCTGCTCCCCAAGACTGCACAAAGAGAATCCCGTTACAGTACCACAGGCTTTGCTTAGACTGTGAAGGCTTTAACAGCTACAGAGCACACTGAGCTTGGGCCTTGATTTGAACATCTGAGGAGTGTGCACACTAGCAGGGAACTCAGTTCCTCCTCTGCATAAAAGCACCAGTTCCCAGGTCTCTGCTGAGCCAACAGACTGCTTTTAGCCTGTACTTGTATTTGACAAACAAGCAGCCTCTGGTTTCCAGCACACATAGCCTAGAACACAATAGTTGGTTTCCAGTTACAGCAGGGAAGGCTTTAACTTATTCACAAGAACAGTATAGTGAGTCAAATAGCTTAGTTAGGTTTTAGAAAGGGATTGGATGTTTGCATGGTGAAACAACATCCACAGCCGTATTAGCTCGGATAAGGGTTACAAGCTCAGCGATCCTCACGCTACGCGACAAAATGATCAGTGGTCGGGATCACAGGCAGACAAAAGCAATAGCCATTCCCTGAAGCTCCTTGCAGCAACATCACGTGGCCATAAGCAGACGCTGTCAGAAACCAGATAACCCATTGTGTAGTTCTAGCTGGGTTAATCCTCTGTGTCCCCGAAAGCTCCAGAGGCTAAGCACAGAATGAACTGGAGAGAAATCCTTGTTATACAAAAAATAAAACCAAAAAGAAGATGCTTTATTGGTATGCATCCTACAAAAATGGTTACAAGAAAGAGCCTTGGATTAATCTGTCAAAGCAAACATAGAACAGCTGTGCTCTCCCTAGGAAAGCACCAGCCATAAGCAAGTTCCTTTCAAAACAGGGCAGCATGGAAATATACTGGAGGAGGGGGAGCAGACACATGGGCTTGATACCCTGTTGTTCAGAACTGATGCATGGGGCGATTTCAAACAATTGAGAGGATGGCCGGTAAGAATAACCCCAAGATGTTTCCCCACACCACAAATGGCACTTGCTTTTTTACTGAGCTGGTTTTCATGGGTAAATACTTGCCCACCAAGATTTTTATAGCAGAGCTCTGGAAAGGCAAGAGACAGTAATGCTCATTTGCTCTTTCTGATAGTCAGTTCTGATCAGATTTCAGTCCCCACTCAGTCTGTTATTTCTCCAGCCCCAAGTATACCACTGAATTTGTACTGCTTTATAGAAAAATAATCAACTGGTTTTCAATACATGTAAAGTCCAGAGATGTTCCAAGACCTTCTTGCCAACCCAATATGAGCTGTAGGCATGTAAAGATAGAATCACCTCTTCTTGAAGCCATACTTTTTCCTTTCATAGAAGAGATCTGTCTTGGAACTGCCCAAGTTGACGATCTTAGGGCAACCATCTCTCTGTAAGAAAAAAAGATATATGCTAAAAGATGGGTAAACACAACATCATCACTTACATAGTTCTAGTAGGTTCTCAGTTCCCACACTCCTCGCTCTATCCTCAACACACATTTTGAATACCTGCGCAGACAAACTGCCCTTCAAATTTGGTTACTACCAGCAAGAGAGCAGTGGAACAGATGAGAGGATGGACATCTTTTTAACATTACTTTAGGACATTACATTTCTCCACCTCCAGGGTGAAGATGGAAAACAGCTCTTATAACACCAGCAATTTAATGCTCAGTGCCTCAAGACTGTATTCTTTCTAAATGAGAATATGCAGGATTTATAGGGCACAGAGGAATAACCTTTCCTTCCATAGGCAGAAAGAATCTTGTTGCGTCAGATGTCACCATACCAGTCTCATGATTAGGGACCCCTCTCAGCTGTGACAGGAGAGCTGAATCTCAGATTTACTGCATCCTGGATCGATTACTGCAGAGCCTGTATGGTCAACTTGGGAGAAGACAACTATTCACAGCAGCTACATGGAATTACGTTCTTGTACATGAATCTCAGTGGAATATGGGAGAAAAGGCACACAAAAACAAGCAGGAAAGTGATATCTGAGATACCTGTCTCGGAGGTGTACCTGCAAAGACAAATTGCAGATGCATCTCTTGGTGTACCAGAGAACATTTGCCCGTGGGCCATGTGAACCTAGCATCTACTTAACACTTGGGGGCAAAATGCTGTGGCTGGCAACAGCAGCCGTGGAGGGCCCAGCAGGCAGAGGAACATGTGTCCTTGACTGTTGTGTAAGCCTGAGTGCATTAGATTAAGAAAGCCTCTGGGCAGATGTCAGATGCTATAGAAACTGCAGCTAAGCTGCCTCACCAGTACCTGCTCCTGTGCAGGAGATGCAACCCGGTAGGGAGGGTCTGCACGGTAGAAATAACAGCAGGGGAAAATCATCCCTCCCCCATACACTTGCCACAGATCATCACCAGCTACTGTCTCTTTATGTGATTTTGAACCTCAAGAGTAGGACTCTTCCAAGCCTTACCTCCCACGACCCAGGGAGTCTGTGACAATCTTGACAGCATTATTGCAGGGCTCTGTTCATTCTTCCACCTCCTCCTAAGAAGGCAGCACATGAACATGCTTCTGTCCCCAAGAAAACAACTCACAGCTGTCCTTGGTAACAAGGCAGGATTTCAGCCCTTACCCACAGATTGAAGTGGGGTGAAACAATACCTCATTCCTCCTCCACCAGAACAAATGAACCAAGAGTAATCAGACCCTTTGCCTGGTGCCCAACAAAATTCCACCTCCTTCTTCCATTTCAGTATTTGCTTTCTTGCTTCACTATCTTTTCCAGCCCTTCTCTGAGAATGATGGAAGTGTTGTGACTGAAACCTTGGAGTATTAGAGCTTCAGGCATAGGGTTCTGTCCATCTGCTTTTCTTATTCACATTAGCACCAGCTACCATAACTAACAGCAGCACACTTAACTTTACTCATTCTGGGCACCCTACACCTGTGCCAGCACTTTTCAATTTGGTAAGTCAATCACATCCAATCAGTTTCAGATCTGCCACTTCACATCTGTAATAATCCCCAACATTTGAGTTTGCTGGTACAGAGCAACTGCCTTCACCCACAGCAGCCTTCACCCAGGTGTCAAAAATTCTTCAGTTCTGACATCATTCTCCTGTTCCTCCAGCTCTACCTTTTATACAATTCTCTCTTGCAGAGCAGCTGACTGTTTCACACCTGAACCAGACACAGTAAGCTACAAGTGAGCTTAGGTTACGAAAAATACTTATTTGTAATCAATATGAATTGGTAGGAATAAAACTAAGCCTATTGCAGGGTCTGGAATATCTCTGACCCTGATAAAACCTAGGCTGAGAGATCTGGTAACATAACAACTTAGAGTGGTAACAAGCAGTATGTGGACGAAGTGAGCCTTGAGTGTGCAGTGCAAAGCAGTCAAAGACCCTTTAGGATGAGGAGAATCCCAATATCTCAAAATGCTTTGCAAACAGGGGGAACTACCAACAGGGGAAGAAAGGTAGGACGTAATGAAAACCAGTGCCACTTTTGGTAGTGGAACCCAAGCATCCCATGTCCAACACTAATTTCAGTAGCTCCAAGACCCTTAAGCAAAGAATGGCCACTAAATAAAGACATAACCAATTCAACAGGAGACAGAATGCCAACATACATCTTTTTCCTGGATGGTGCACTCCTTGCAGTAGTAGGCATCAGACACTCCTGGTCCTCCGCAGATCACACAGCGCCCTTGGTAGGAGCCATAGTTACACTCGTCACATATGCGCACCAGGGTGCAGGGCCGCACGTAGGAGTCACAGATCACACATTTGCCATCACCTGCAAATACAGCAGAGCCGCTGGTTATAGAACAGTCTGACCTTTTCCCCACACTCTCATCAAAGAGGAAAAGCTTCTGAGTCAGAGAACTTGCCTCTACACTTAAAGACAATGCAACTGAACTCCACAAGTTTATCTTGCACAGGATGCAACTTTGTACTTGCACCCAGAGTTAGGAGGAACAAGGCCCTGTAGCCCGTAAAATGTGAGGGTTTCATTTATTCATTCATGCATTCACGATCAGAGAAGGAATTCAAAGTCACTTCAGTGATTAGCCAAAACCTGCTTAGATTTTTTTTTCTCTAGAACTTTTCCTGAATTTTTCACTTGTGACAAAACCAAAAAGCTGGACTGACAGGACTAACGTCCTTACCTACACAGCAGCAGCAGTGTAGGCTTCTCCCACAGTGCCACATCAACAAAAGTCTGGGGTTACTATCCTCAGTGACGTGAGAGATTGTACTCATGGTCCCTTTAATCCTTCACCTGTGAGAAGGCCAAAGAAAGGGCAAACTGGCATAAACAGCCATTTCACAAAAGTAGCTCTTGCTTTCTCACAAGGAACCAACTGAAATTCAAGTACTCATACAGCTGCCATTGACAGACTCTGCTGTGCTGGACCTTATCCAAAACACTGACCCAGGGATATGAAAGGCTTCATATCCTATTACCAGTTCCCAAGGCATCTAATCCGGACTCCCACAAACAGCTCATCTAACCTGCTCATAAATCTCCAGTATGACAGCCCTCAACCGCTACCAATGGGAACCTGTTACACTGCCAAGTGCTCCTGTAAACAATCTTGCTGCTTCAGAATGTGCTTCTTTCCACTTTGCTTATTTCCATACTATTTTTGAATCACAAACTATTCATCTTATTTGCGCTGTTTCCCTACCAACCAGGATTTAATGACAGATCACACTCTACTTGGTAGGAGTTTCCTGCTCTAACTCTAGATGTTGTGTGCCCTCCCTCTGCCCCCTTTTTTATACTAGAAGCTGAAGGGAACCTTTTCCCAGGTGTCAGACTCCAAAAATGCAATTTTTTCCCAGTTTTGAAATTATGAGACTGACCATTTTATATTACAGATTACGAGGAAGCAATCAAGAAGTCACTGTAGCCACAGCTACTGTAAACCCTGTCAGCATATTCTCTAGATAAGTATGCATTTACCTGACAATCTGAGAGGGTAACTTTGTAATTATTCATTTATTTACACTTGCAATTCACAAGTAACTGTTCCCATCTCAAAGAGTGAGGTCAAGTTCATGGTTAAAGCAACAATGGAACCCAATCCTCAGTTCTACACTGGATGCTCTAACCACACCAAGTTCTCAAGCAACTATATGTAGGAGCTATACTTACATTTTTCACAAAGTCTTCCAATCGCTGTAAGAAAAAAAGAAGGAAAGAATTATTTGAAGCAGAAGCAAGAAAAGCCATAAGTAACTACAATCCTGAATGCTAAATTTGTCAAATAATTATCTTCTGCAGTGAGCAGTCTTGAAAAGAAAAAAAAGTAAACCAAGAAACAGTTTGAGCATAAATGCAAGCATATTTATGATAAACCAGTATATACTCTCCTGAAGACATACACCAAGATCAAAGTTTAGATGCATTGTAAATGCATAATGACACCCATTGACAGGCAGAAAAATCTACATTCATTATTCCATTTCAAACACAGTCAATGTACTTGACTGAAGGAAATCCTATACATGAATCCTGGCATAGCTTTTACACTGCTTTTAATGATGAAAAAAGGAATTAACCAAGTGTTTATTTGACTTAAGGCAGCCCAAATACCTTCCTCTCTTCAGAACAGGAAGGCAGTTACATTTATCTTAGATGTCTTGTCACTTGTATAGGAAACTGACAACAATAATGTTAGCCATTTTAATAAATGTCATGAAATTCTAACAACCAGATCTACACATTCACAAATAACAAACAGTGATTCAGTTAAGTGTGAGGGTCAAGGGACTCATCAGAGCAAATTTTGACAAGAAGAAAAGCTCATTATCTGTAAACAGGTATAACGAGTGCAAATAAAGCTCAGGGGAGATCTTAGACCATCCTCCAGTGCCTAAAGGGCTGCAAGAAGTCTGGAGTGGGACACTGTACAAGGGCATGTAGGGACAGGACAAGGGGAACGGATTTAAATTGAAAGAGGGGAGAAAGATTCGATGTTAGAAAGAAATTCTTCACTATGAGGGTGTTGAGGTCCTGGCACAGGTTGCCCAGAGAAACTGTGGCTGCCCCATCCCTGGCAGCGCCCAAGGCCAGGTTGGAAGGGGCTTGGATCTACCTGGTCTGGTGGAAGGTGACCCTGCCCATGGCAGGGGTTGGGACTGGGTGAGCTTAGGGTCTGTTCCAACCTAAACTATTCTGTGATTCTACAATCTGGAATACAGTGTTATGTTGCAGACAGAAAGACGCTGCCAGAGCTAAAGCCTCCAGCTCATTCCCCTGGCTCCACTGGTATAGCTAACACAACGGGAGTGAAATACAACAAAACCACGTCTTTTTGCGTACAGCACCCGCCTCACTTGCCTTTACCCTATCCGAGGAACAGAAGCCTGCGGGTTCCTCAGGCCCTAAGGCCACTCAGCTCCAGTGCGGGAGGCGCAGGACCCCCAGCGCAGCGGACCCCGAGAGCAGCAGCCTCCTTACAGCACCCCTAACCCCACTGAGGCGAAAAAAAAACCCACAAAACACCAAAATAAAAATGAAATAGAACAGCGGAGGGGGAGGGGGGCCCTTCCCGCCAGGCCTAACGGCACGCACGCGGACGCACACACACACGCGTGAGCGCTTCCCTGGGCCTCGCAGGCGCAGCGGGTGTGCGGTGCGGTGCGAGCCCGCCGGGACTCACCGACGCCGGCCTGCTTGCGGCAGAAGATCAGGTCCGGGTGGTGCTTGGCCATGGCGAAGCCGTCACCCGCCTCCCGCCGCGAGCGATCACTGTCGACCCGCGCTCACCCTCACCCCCCCCCCCGATCCTGGCTGGGGTGAGCGCAGCGACTTGAAAAGGCGCGGTCCCCAAACTGGAAAGCCTGGGCGCGATGGCCCGGAGGGGTGTTGAGAAAACTCTCTTCACCGTTAATCTCTCCTCATCAGAGGAAACCGCTCGTCGCTGCGTGTTGATTCACTTCTCGGCACGGATACCTCCCTGCCAGGACCTATGCGACCCCTCCTCCGTGACGACCCCGCCCGCGCGCCGGAGGTGTCAAAATGGCTGCGTGACGCCATCGGGGCGCGACCTCATCTTTGTCAGTGAACAAAATGGCGCCGTACTGTGTCCTGGCGGCTCGGCTCCGGGTGAGAGACGCGGCGAAGGCGGGCGGGCACCGGGAGGGAGGGAGTGAAGGAGGGACGGGCACAGCCGGGGATCTGCGGCGGGGACAGCACCGGGAGCCGCCGGGCGGCCGCAGCCTCTAGCCCGGCCCGGTCCGTCCACGCCTCCGCGTGTAGGTCAGCGTGTCCCCGGAGCGACCCAGCGCGCTGTTTCTATGACAATGGCGGGGAGGCCGCGGAGGCAGCGCGGCCGCCTCTCGGGCCCCGGGGTAGGGCGCGCCCTGCCACTTGGCCCGGCCGGCCTTCAAGGTGAGCGCAAGGTGAACGGGGCGGCAGGGCCCGGCCGCGTCCCCGCTGCCTCCCTCGCCCTGGTGGGCAGGGGTCGGTGTCAAGCCCTGGGCCCGGAGGGGCGGTGAGCGTGAGGGCAGGGGTCCTAACGAGGGAATAAAAAGCCTTTCCCGAGGGCGTGCCTTTTTCTTCCTCTCGTGTGCTGTTTCTTCCCGTTATCAGCGTGCTGCAGCACAAGGTGACTTCCCCTTGTGTGAGTGAGAATGAAAGCTCTCTTTTGACCTCTTTGCTTCAAAATTCGTACCTTTAATATGGACAGAGGCCCCGGCGGAAAAGATGCCAGCATCTCTATATAAACGGGACCTAGGAGGGCTGAAAAAGCAGCCTGGATAAGCACTCAAACTGCCTTTTTCTTCTTTATCAAGACAGTGATTGCCATTCCCATAGTCTTGTCTATCATGATCTCTAAAAATCACATCTGCCTGTGACATGAGCTCACTATAGAAGTTCTGTTACTCAGGACATTATTGTGCTTAATGTGTACTGAATTATAAAGGCGTTGTGATATTTTAAAGACTGGAATACAAATATCAGGACACGGTTTTCTTTTTTAGGGCTGCAAGCAGCAATAATGAAGCCAGTGCCCCCCTTAGTAAAGCACGTGATGAAGTTAGGCAGTTTATAACTTCTCACCTTGCCATTTGTGACCTTGACTAGTATCTTCCCTTTCCTTAGGGAGCCGAAGCAAGAACTTGGCTTTTGGTATTTCGAAGTATTTTTGCAAAGCTTAGTTCATGTTTTATATTACTTCTGCTTCCTTACTGTAGAGGTTGGTATTTTAGTAAAGTATATATTTTTAAATTCAAGCCAAAGTTGCAGAATAGCACCATTTCAGTTAACTTTGTATATGCACTCTTGTTAAATAGTGTCTAATTTATCCTTGGAACAGAAATGATTACTCATAAAATGAAGGCAAATCCTTCATTAGGATAATGAATTGGTTCTTATTGTGTGTCACCGCATGAGAACAAGCAGTCATTTGCTAAGGTCAGTATCTTAGAATGTAAAGCAAAAGCTGTGCTAGCGCAGGGAATATGGGGAATTTAGTGTTCTAGGAGGCTCTCTTCTGTTATCAGGGTATATAGGTTTTCTTCCCTCCACCCTGTGAAGGACTAAATTTGTGATGGTCAGACATGCTTCTAGGTGACCTCTTCAGGAGGCACATTTTTTTTTTGCCCATGTGTATCAGCCTAGAGACAAATCAAAATAAAACTCACCTTGCCAGTCACTGAGATAGAGCTAGCATTGACCACGGCATGTGTTATCAACATTGGTTCTGCTCATCTCCTGAGCTGGTTTGGAATTGGAGCTACATAGGAAGCTTACCTCTGAGGCAAATAAATTGGAATTAGCCTGGTTTGGGCTGACTGTCCTATTTAAAGTACGGTTCCTCTAATAGCCTCAAAGGATCATGATCTTTTTAATGACAAGCATGAGAGATGCTTTTAGTAGCATCCCATTTCTTGAGCCATGTTAGCAGCAGCACTGTGAAACTCTATATGAAGCATCAGGGGTTTATTGAATGCAAGTACTGAAATTATGTATGAGAAGCTTCGTGCATGCTGGCAAAAAGCAGTGCTGGTTAGAGCTAAACTGATCTTCAGAACCCTAATTTTGGTTGCTCTTCAGAGTTGGATCTAAAAAATTAGGCTGCATTTACAATTTGATTTTACCACACTGCTTATTTTACAGTTTGATTATACTGCACTGGGTTAATTTTATATTTTTAAGCTGAATCATGGTGAATGTTGGAAATTTGGCCAGTGATCTTAGGCCAGGAGGATGAGGAAAAATGGCATTCTGCGTTTCAGTGGGGATATCTAGGACTGATTTCCGAGATACGAGTGCATGTTGCACAGTTGCTACTCTTTTGAACATGAACTTTTGTTTACTGGACTTGTCTGTCATATTTGCTGCTGAAATGTAAGTTAGTTTCTGAATTCAGACTCCTGTTGCATCTGGACTATTTACTGTAGTGAGCTAAATGCAAGGTAGCTAGCTTTTCAGGATGAGCTTTTAAAGTCCATAAAGATAAGTTCTGGTTTTCTTAGAGATTTAAAAAACAGTGATCCATTGTGCTGACTTTGGCTGGGGTAGAGTTAATTTTCTTCACAGTAGCTGGTATGGGGTGATGTTCTGGAGCTGTACTGGGAACAGCATTAACAACATGGGGATATTATAGTTAGTGTTGAGCAGTGCTCACACAGAGTCAAGGCCTTTTCTGCCTCTCACCTCACCCCAACAGTGAATAGGCTGGGAGTGCACAGGTATTTGGGAGTAGGATACAGCTGACTCCAACTGACCAAAGATACATTCCATAACATGTAACATCTTGCTCAGCATATAAAGCTGAGTGAAGAAGGAGGAAGGCAGGGATGTTTGGAGTGATGATGTTTGTCTTCCCAAGGAACCATTAGGTATGACTGAGCTCTGCTTTCCTGGAGATGGCTGAGCCCCTGCCTGCCAATAGGAAGTGGTGAACAAATTCCTTGTTTTGCTTTATGTATATGTATTTATATATGTATTTATATGTATTAAATTGTCTTTATTTCAACCTGTAAGATAAAGTTTTCTCACTTTTACTCTTCCAGTTCTCTCTGCCATCTCACCAAGGGCAGTGAATGAGCTGCTGTGGGGTGCTTAATTGCAGCAGGAGTTGAAGTAAGACACCATTTAATAGGCTGGAGTTTTTGTGTCTCTTAAGGACCTGCCAAAATACCGATAGACTTAGGAGCCCTGTAATTATTACTGCCATTTCTTCTGCTGAAATCTGAATAAGGACACTCAGGAGCTGGGATAATGGATTCAATGCCAGATGAGAGGAGATCACTTGGCAGCTGTTTGCTGGGTGGTCAGTCCCAGGAAATTGTCAGTTCCTGGATAAAAGGGAAAGTGTATAGATTGCTGCCTGTTTCTCATGGCTGTTGATCTCAAGGCATTTCTCACCACTCAGTAACAAAATACCACAGAAGCCCCCCTAGCCAGCTACTGTTTCAGCAAAGAATGAGGCAGAACAAAATGGAAATTTAGTCTTGTGGCTTTTCCTTAATTTTATAGTTCTGCTGCCCAATTTCTAAGGATGCAGTGGAAAAAGGACAGTCAGAGAGAATCAACAAGCGTGATGAGTGATATGTTGTAGATTGTTTATGAGGAGAGATTAGACTTTTGAACCAGGCGGTGTATGCTGTTGCTCACTATTGGTAATGGATCCTTAGGCCTGTTGGATGCCAACATGCAAACAAACCATATTTAATCAAATTAATTCCCGACAGAGTAGAGATGGAGGGTGAGATTTAGCTCCCAGTAAACTGAAGATAGCACTGTTTTAATGGACATCTTTTGAAAGGCTTTGTAGACAAAAATAATTCCCTTGTTTTCTGAAGTTGACTGGCTGAGGTGTTTTTTTTTCCCCAACCTTGCTGGCCATCATAGAAACAGACCTTCAGTTTTCCAGGTTTCCTTTGCTGGTCTCCATGCCTAGGCAGGATCCTTCACCTCACCTTCCTGTCTTGGGTAGCCTGAAGGTGCGGTCAAGCAGGAATCAACTACTTTGCATTGCTACCTCTGCGATTACTGTTTAAATAGTTTTATAGTATTTGACTAAATACTGTGTTTTATTGAGCCATCCCGTGAAGTAAAAGGGTATAGACAAGTATGATCACACTGGCAATATTTTAGCTGAAAAACTTCTTTGTACCTCTCTTTGGAGAGCCCTGCTTCTGATTTGTGTCATAATCTGCATTGGTCCCAAGCAAGACTAGAGTGCTATGAAGTCTCTGCCATGACTTTAATTTGCAAATCTATTCTTCTGTATGCTGAATTACAGTGAAATTTAGCTCTCAGTTTACTGGGTGACAAGGAGGAACTCAATCAGTTGTGTTACAGGGTTCTTTTGAGGCAGGGGAAGGAATTACTGCAATAAACCAGAGTACCTTTCTTGGTCTGGTAAAGAGATTATTTTTCCATGGACAATGATGAAATCCCTCATTGTTTTTTCCAGCCACTCCAGCAGCTGGAGGTTTTCACAAGAGAGTGGATACATGAAGACATTCCCACAGCATTAATTGTGCTGGGTAAATGCTTTAGTTAAAAAAGGGTGAGGCAGAAGAAAACAAACACAGGAGTTATGTGACTACTGGGTAAAGAGCAGCTTAGGTGTGTTTAGCAATGGGAAGCCTGGTAGTTTGGTTTGTTGGGGATTTTTTTCCTGATGGAAGAAGGAAGAGCCTCAGCTCTGACACGTGATACATTCTAGAAGTTCTAAGCTTAAAGAGCAGCACAGTGAAATTTGATGACTGGGTTTGATCTGCATTCCTGGAGGAGCAGTGCCCTCTCTTGTACTGCCATGTTCACTTCAGATATGCTTTAGTGCAAGTGGTGCACAGTTGTTATAGGCCTGTATTGCTCCTACCAGAAGCTGCATATCTAATAGCTTAGGATTGGATGGGGGGAAAAGCAAACTGCACTTCTGTTGCTGGTTTGATGGCTATTGTGATCTTGCCTAGATTTCCTCAACTTTTTATTGTATAAGATACTAACAAATGTCATCAAAAGGATAATGAGAGTTTTGGATAAAAATCAGTGACATCTTATTGGTCATGATTATTTCCTGCAGTGCTTTCAATGGTGGTAACAAGAAAACTAGGAAAATATTTACAAGGAAGAATTAAAAATGCTTGAGCGGATTTAACGACTTGGCTAGCATTTTTGACAATGCAAAACCAGTGATAGGTGCTGCAGCTGTGTTCTGCGCAAGGAATATTTGCTGATATACAACCATACATACAAAAGGAATATTTAGGGCAACACTGATGTGTTTATTAGCCTGCACTTTTCAAATCCTCATAATGCTGAAGTAAAGGATGAATAGAAAAAAAAAAAACAAAAAAAAACAGGATTAAGTGTAATACTGGAGGAGGAAGAACTCTGAACTCTTGTCTTCAGTCTGTTTCCAGACTTCCAGTGCTAATGACCAAGACTTTGAAAGGATGTAAGAAATGCATGTGTCAAATCCTTGGAAGTTTTTATGGAGGCTGCCCTCTGTCTCAGTTTTCAAAGTTGCATGAGAACCTCTTAACCCGGAGCACTGTAAAGGTGCCTCGTTGTAGCCTGCCCTTCTCCCTTGTTCCAGAGCTGTTTCACTGTGAAGGCTGCCAAGTGAGATTTGGGCTTTCTTTTTTTTATCGTGTTCTTTTCTGCTGATGTGTTCAGCTCACAGTATAATTCACCTGTCTTGTTATTACCTGGTTGGCAAGTGCAAGGCTTGCCTTAGAGAAAAGGTGAGGATACCTTTGTGAGAGGGAAGGTAAATAGCACGTAGATCTGCACAGCCAGGTTGGTGAAGCTGATGTTTGTTCCATGTCTTATCTTTCTCCTGCTCTGCATTATGTCATAGACCAGGCATGTACATCAAAGTCACTCTACCTAGCACCGAAATGCAGCTCACCTTATGTGAAAATACAGTAAGGTTTGTAACAGCACACAGGGACCCTGCACAAGGAACTTGGTATGTGATGTTGGAACAGAATGATATCTACTCAGTCCCATATTGTGTCACCAGCTAAACCTTCTATATGAACACACCACCAGTGAGGAAACACAAACCTGTGTTAGCTTGCTTTGGAAACTATATGAGTTTTTCTCCACCATGGCTGTAATATGTCAGGAGTATTGCAAACTGGTGTTTGCTTACAAGTTATTTCAGCAGTGCCTGAAAGCAGATTTCTCATTGAAAGTATAAGGCATCTGCTGCTATAAATATATATGTAAAATGATTTAGTAAATGCTACCCATTCTAGTAACCTGGTATCTCACTTTTTAACATCAAATGCAGTGTTGTGCTATCAAATGTTTATTTGGTACCTTTAAAAACCTTTGCGATTTCCCTGTGTGTCAGGCTGTAGAATCCCAAGAGTAACGACTGAAAAGCAGTTGGTTTATTGATACATTGTAGGAATTCATTCTGCCAGGTTTCAGCACTAACACTCCTTTTTTCCAGCATGCCTTGAATGGTGGGATTCGACGCTACCATGTTACTCCTGCCCTCTCCCAGCGGGCCAAGGTGGCCATGAGCCACTTTGAGCCTAATGACCACATCAATTATGAAAAGCTGGAGAAGAACATCAACATTGTCCGTAAGAGGTAAGAGTGGAGGAGGAAACGGGAGGGGTCAATGTGCAGAATTTAGCTCTGCAGTGACAGGAGAGAAGGAAAAAGTGTCATGGGGTCCTGGCATAGGAAATATTTAGTAGGGAGGGAAGCCTTGAGCAGTGACAGTTGCAAATGTAGTGAAGCATGAGTTACAGTGTACCCATACTGTGGTGGGGCACTGTGAGAAGGTTGAAGGTTACAATGAAGCACTGCAACATGAAGAGAAACAGGGCAGTGGAGGTGTTAGATGAGTCTCTGTCCTCTTAGTTTAACGCCCTCTTTGAGGAGCCTTCACATTGGCCCTTGCTCCTTTCCTGGGGAAGCAGCATGTGGGAAGTGGTCATTATAGACTAATGCTCCTCTGCAGTGTTTTGACAGTGAATGTTCTCCTGTGTTCCACTATAGATGTAAGTCACAGAAAGGAGGGCTAGGAATTTGTAGCGTATGTAAACATAGTGACCTTAATCTGCTGATAGAGGCTTGTGTGTCTGCTAAGTTGTCGTTCCTGCTCCATTTACCTTAGCAGTGGTTTGTATAACATGTCCTTCTGTGTTTGCATCCTTTGTTAAATGCGGTAGCTCTCATTTCAAGCCATTGTCTCTACTTAGCTACTTCTCAGAAGATCTCACCACTGACATAAATAGGTCCCTCAACTTGCAGAATGAAAGGTCTGAGGTCATGAAACAGCTTAGCTGTACTTGCTTGCTGTGGGATTTGGTATTTGCGCATCAAGTCTGACCTCTCTCTCCCCTCCACATTTGCTGTCCTGAGGTATGACTCAAGTAACAAGCAGAGTCAATGTTTCTTTGCCTCTACAGGAAGATTACAAAAGAAAGCATAAAGTGACATCATTCCATATACTTTTGAACTTTCTGGTCTGAGCCCTTGGTTTAGCCAGTTGATATTCTAATGCCGCAAGAAGAACATTCAGGTTTCTGTGTTAGTAGTTCTTAACAGGCTCAATTATATAGAGATGCATTCTGTTACATGCTTAGAAGGACAAATATTGAAGTACACAAAATGCAGATGCTAAAATTCTTCTCCCCAGGCTTGACCGTCCCCTGACCTTGTCTGAGAAGATTGTATATGGACACCTGGATGACCCAGCCAAACAGGAAATCGAGCGGGGCAAGACCTACCTGCGCTTACGGCCAGACCGTGTGGCCATGCAGGATGCCACTGCTCAGATGGCAATGCTGCAGTTCATCAGCAGCGGGCTGCCAAAAGTGGCTGTGCCTTCCACCATCCACTGTGATCACCTCATCGAAGCCCAGTCAGGTGGTGAAAATGATCTTCGAAGAGCCAAGGTTACTATTGCAGAAGTGTGAATTCTGTCTGTTTGAAAACTTCTGGTCAAAGGAAGAAGCTTCATTTTGGGCTTTTTCCTCTACAAGGACAGCCATGAATCAGATATGGTAACAGATTGCATGTGGTGGTCAGCTCTTTAAACAGGTCAGATGCAGCAAAGAAACAGAGTAAATGGATCTTTGGGAATTTTTCAGCTGAGATTCATCATCACATGGTTTAATGGACCATGAATGTAGGAAAAGCTAGATTTAACAATGAAAGTCCATATCTTGTATGTGTTCTGGAGTGTGAGAAGGTATTTCAGCTAAGGGAAATGAAATGAAGACAGATTACTCTATAGACACGCTCTTTATGCCACAGTATGGCACCGTGAAAAAAAATCCTGAACGTGCATCTGCATTGCACTGGTGTCTCCTGTGAGGAGGGAGCAAATAGCTACTTTTGTTTCCCAAATTTTTGCTAGTGATTAGGTGAAGAACACTGACTGAAGTGTGTGCAGCTTTCAGAGGGCTACTGAGGGTAGGTATAAATGTATATGGAAGCATGTTTTTAACTTGGGAGTTTCAATGTGGTGGTTGTGAAACTGCTGACTCACTGCCTTTCTAAATTTCCCACTCACTGTTTTACTGCGTATTCCTCCATAGGGGCTTCTGTTAAATATAGACACATTCACCTCTGTCCTACATATCACAATGCACTGGCTGAGGAAGAACATGCTCTAAGCATAGTAGAGAGGTGGGGAAACCTTGTTACCCCAAGCAGACCTAGCAAAAGTCCAGTGTTAGAGCCAGGAGAAATTGTGCCTTGGATGTTGATACCAACAGTTGCAAACAGTAAACAGTTTGGAAGGGCTCAGCTGCATTTTAAGATTTTAGTTTATACCTGTTTCTAGGTACTCCTGATGTTGAAGTAACTGCTTCTGGCTTCCTCCTTCAGGCCACAGTAAAGCCACTTGTACCACTCAGGAGTGGATATGGGGAGTTCTCACTCCACTTGTCTCAGTCCTAAGTTGTGCCCAAGTTGTGCAATCAAGATTTTAGGACTTATCAAATAAACCAGTTTCTTGTCTTCATCTCCTGTCTTCCCCTTCCCCCGGTTTCTGCATTTATTTGTTCTCTATAGTGTAATTATATTCACTGTAGCCCTAAGCTGAGCTGAGTCCCTCCTTTGCCATCCACTCTGAGCAGAATAAGTAAAGGTCCTGCCGCCTTCTGACTCAGTTCTGCTGCTGCCAGGTGGCACATAATGAATGCTGGCAGGCCAGAGGGTGGTTTGGATCTGCTCCTGGCACATCAGCGTGCCTTACTGGGGGAGGGATGCACAGAGTGAGGTGACCCGACTCTCAGTGGAAAACAAGACTTAAAGAACTGCTGCTGCCTCATGGGAAACTTCAGCAAATGTGTACTGAGACAATTCTTCCATTATCTCCAGTTTTCTCTGTCTCTTTATTCCAAAGGGTAGCTGCATGAGAACAGTCTTTTAAGAAACTCTCCTAGTGCTTATCTTATCTATTCTGCCACTCCTCTGCCAAGACCTATCAAGACATAATAGTGTCATACTTCCTTGGCAACCCTGGTTGTTCTCACAAGCAATTTTCACGGTGTGACCTCCACCAGTAATGGTGATATTGCAGCAAGAAAGGCAGCATTGTGTGAGTCTTAGACAGCAGACTTGGTAGAATGAGAAATGACACCCACTGACTCCTTTAGCAGCAAGCAGTTTTCAGTTCCATTTCTCAGTCTGTAAAAATAAAGCCAAAATGCTTGTCTAAGGGCTTTGAAATGTCTGCAAAGAATCTGTAAAGCAAAAGGAACAGCTGGTAGAGAAGGAAGCAGGATAGAAGAAGAGAGGAAAACGAGTTTTTGAAACACCCAACACCCTGGGAAGGCAAGAAATGAGCAGAGCGTTTTCAAATGCATTATTGGCAGGGTTTTCCTTTAATTGTACTATTTTCCTTATGCTGTTTGGAACTGGAAACTAAAAATGCTTTAGTAGAGCTACAAGTTGGATAAAATTAAATGGCCTGGTACAACTGACTGGCAAGCAGTCTTGATCCCTTTTGGTTTTAGGAGTAATGTGTACCTCCCTCTAGCTGCTACAGAACTGTAAGCAAACTACAGACAGGCATGAGAAGAAAAGGAATGTGTTTGAATGAACTCTTGATGTATGGAGGAACAAAATGTGCTACTAATACTGTGCATTTCCCTGTGTAAACAGGACATAAACAAGGAGGTGTACAACTTCCTAGCAACAGCTGGTGCCAAGTATGGAGTGGGATTCTGGAAACCCGGGTCAGGAATCATTCACCAGGTAAAGTGTGTGCATGTGTATGTTCTCAGTCTCTGAACATGCAGTGGCTCCTTTACTTCATGGTGAAGAGAAGACCTCAGGTGCACACCCTTAGAGGATTTAACTAGTTTGGGGAAACGACTCGCTTTCCTTGAGGTGGGTGAGTTTTCTTGCTTGCTCTCTCTCAGTTATCTTAACAGCAGTGGTTTTCTGAAAGGTTATTTCAATCAACCTGTAACCTGATGTGTGATTAGGTAGTGCCAACAACATGTCATGTGAATCATAGATGCTTGAAATATCATAACTGCTTGTGGGCTGGCTCCTCTTGGTGTGATTGAGACAGTAAGGTGATGCTGTGAAGCTGCCTATGTAGGGCTAATGTGAGTTGCTTTCAGTGGTAAGGAAAGCAGCTTTGGGAACATAGGGGGTTCTAGGGTTATTTTGTATGCATTTGTTTCCATAAAAAACAGGAGGGTATGTGAGGACACCAAACAGAGCAGTTTACTTTAGGTACTCAAGAATGGTAACGCATAACGAGTTGCCATGTGAATTCAAATAAAATGCAAAGTGGTTTCCAGATCTGAGATCTCTTATTACAGCACTTAACATACCACTTAATGAGGCTTTTTGTTTTTTAAAACCAGCACCTCTGGCAGGATTTCCATAACTTGTTCTTGGTTGACTTGCTTTGTGGGTCTAGTAAGCATTTTAGGTTGTTCCTGAGTGCAGGCAGTCGAATCTGAAGTGTACCATGAAGCAAAAGGAGCAGAAAAGAGAATAAATAATTGGTAAACATTTTTTCAGCAGGCAAATTGTGACTATGTACTGTTAAGAGCTTTCTGCTATGTTTTCAAAGGTACAAAACAAGTTAAGGTTACCTTACCTTGGTGTGACGCAACAGAGAAAGGAAACAGAAGAGCTGAACTCTCCAAAAGTCTATGGGAACACCTTGGGTCATCTGTGCTCTGAAACCACTTGTAACATCTGTCACATGGCAATATAGCTCTGTGCTGTGGTTACCAGCTTTCCTGTGGCAGGCTTTATCTGGCTGGAGAAAACTGGTTGTGTTGTACATCATCAGAGTCCAACTCTGCAAAGTGAGACCTTGAAAGTGACCTTTCTTGGCACAAGTATGCAAATGTGAGCTACAAGCAATTGAAGCTGGAAGTACTAGAAGCAAACCCTTGGTCTTCTTAATAGAGGGCCATCTTAGTTCTACCCAAGCTGTTCTGTGATGCATATGCTGAGAGGTCTGTGCTTCCCAGAAGGGCAGTCCATAATGATGGTGTGGCACATATGGAGTGAGAACTTCATTAGATTGAGTTCTATACTGTGTTGCTACCATAGAAAACTCACCATTTTTCATGGAAGAACTGTTTTGTGGTTTTGTTAGTAGCTGGAGTCACATGTAGAATCAATAGCAGCAATAAGGGAAGGGCAGCCTCTTGGTATATTTGTGAGGGATTCTTCTATGTGATTAGGTTTTGGCTGGCAGCACAGTTTGGAGGAGCCTGTTGCTATTCTACTGGTATGCGAGCATAAGGACTATGAAAGGTCTCACTAGCATTGAACAGGTGAACTGGCTTGCTCAGCAAGTTGATTAAGGGTGTGGAGACTAAGGAACAGACTCTTGAGCCCTAACAAAGGTGACATCTTAGCAAAAGCCTAAACTGGAAGGAAAGAGTCTTCCAGTGAAAAAATAGAGATCGCTTTCTAAGTTTTCTTACTATTGTGGGGCTGAGACGTGGTACCTCATTCTGTCATTGCATCCTCCACAAGGAGTTTGAAACAGAAGTGAATTTCCAGTCAAAACAAAATTGAAATACTTTGCTGCTCCTGAAATCTGCAAATGCAAACTGATCTATGTTATTATTACTGTCTTCTTTCTTGCTGCCTTCTTTCCCAACAAACAAGCAAGCAAACAATCCATGTTTATTTTCAGATTATCCTGGAGAACTACTCCTACCCTGGGGTTATGCTGATCGGCACAGATTCACACACCCCCAATGGAGGTGGCTTGGGAGGAATCTGCATTGGTGTGGGTGGAGCTGATGCTGTAGATGTCATGGCAGGAATCCCTTGGGAGCTCAAATGCCCAAAGGTAGGAGTAGAAGAAATACTCACCTTCAACGTGAAGGGCAAGATATAAGATATATAAGAAACATGAATTCTCATGCACTATATGTCCTTACCATTCTAGTCTTGTTTATAACCCCACACTAGCTCAAATAGCTGTTCTATGATTCATTGGTAGTTCTGAATTTCTGTTTCCAACCTTTTTATTCAGGGACTCATAGAGAAGAGTGAGTGGGGATCTCCTTTCAGTTGGCCCTGTTGGTGATTTCAGCCCTTGTGCACGTGTTCTGCTACTTCAGGATTTTCTGTTCTTCGCTATTGTGACCACCCACATTCTTTGGAAAAATTCTGATGCATTGTTTTGACTGCTGAAAGGAAATAGTGTCAGTATTTTATGGTTTTTCCATTGTTGTTGCTCAGGTTATCGGTGTAAAACTGACTGGCAAGCTTTCAGGCTGGAGTTCTCCTAAAGATGTAATCCTGAAAGTGGCTGGCATCCTCACTGTCAAGGGTGGAACAGGCGCCATCATCGAATACCATGGGCCTGGTGTGGATTCAATCTCTTGCACTGGTGAGACAATGCATATCTCTTATCTGAGTGGAATGGTGTTGGATGTGAGTGTTGAGTTGTCTGTGGAGGCTGGGAAGGGAATGAAGCAAGAAGTACTAAATGTTCTCCTTTAGCCTGGCCAGGCGATTAGTACACGTCACACTGGGAGAGTGAGGGAGAACGGAATAACAAAATACCACTCCCTTTTGGTGAGAAAGTGACCTCTCTCCATTAAATCTTGTTGCGACTTTGAGAACACTGAATGGTTATCGTGGCTAATCATGAAGAGTCCTGTAAGATGGTGCATCAGGGTAAGAGTAAGGGTGGAAGTATTCCCACATACACTTAGAGTGGAGAGTCAGAGATGAAGATGACATTTTCATTTCAGCCTAATATAGGTCATCAGTAGAGGAAAGAAACAGGATGGAGGGGATACATGGGTGGCAGCTGCTAGGGAAAATGAGTTTTAAAAAAGCAGGACAGAGGAATGACCAGAAAGCTGCAGTTTGTAACATGGAGTCTTACACAAGCTAACTATGGGTCTTGGGTGCTGAATTTGAACCAGTGATCTGTAATGATGTCAGTTAGGACTGAATTATGAGAAGTGTCCCTTTCTTTGGCTTGAAGTGCAGCCTTCAGGCTAGGCTTCTCTCCACTTGCATGGCTTGGCTACAAAGTGGAATATTTGGGTTTACAAACTGAGAGCAATTTGGGATTTCTCTTTGAAATCAAAGGAACTTGACCTGTGATACTGCTAGCTCATTAAATGTAAAACAACAGCTTCATTGCGGTGTCCTTGAAAGGCATGGGTGATCCCAGTGGCACGAGAAAATGGTTTGGATTTTTTTGTTGTATTCCATCACTGGACACTTTTTTATTCAACTCATTAAATTTCTCACACATTTCTGGCTCTTCCAGTAAAGGGACATGGTAGGGAGGGACAGGACACTCACTGCAGGTGGCAGAGATGCTGCTCCCTGTTGTAAATAGGCCAGGGTGTTGGGTCCCTGTCATCACTTCCAGTATCTGCAAGAATCAGTGTAGCTTTCAGCTCCTTCCATGCAGAAAAGTCTGATTGCAGACACAGAAACATAACAGGCTGAGCCAGCCATTATGTAGTCAGTGTTTTCACTGCTGTGGAACTAGGTTTCTGTTGCTAGTGCCCTCATCTCTCTTCGCTTTGCTGTAAAAGACAGCATGGACTGACTTCTGGAGGATTGGGTGGCCTTGGACCTCCTCACTGACCCTGTGTTCTCCCACTCCTACTCTAGGAATGGCAACAATCTGTAACATGGGGGCTGAAATTGGAGCTACCACATCCATCTTCCCTTACAATGACCGGATGAAGAAATACTTGGGCAAGACTGGGAGAGCTGGTAAGAGGGTTCAGGGGTTGAAGTGGGTAGAAGTGCAGGTTCAAGTGAAGGTGTCTTCTGGAAGCAGCATCCTCCTATGAAGGTGTCTGTGGTGACTTCTGACCTTGCAGGATCCTGTAGGTCATCTGATACAAGCAGGGAGTCTGTAGATGAAGTGGCTGTGGAAGTATATGGTAGACTTCCTGTGTTTAGCTGTTCCAAGCTTTTTCTTTTCCCTCTTATTTACTGTACTTTTCAGATCTCACTTCTTTCTTATTTCAGACATAGCTGCGCTAGCAGATGAATTCAAGCAGCACTTGGTACCAGATTCTGGTTGTCATTATGACCAGGTGATAGAAATCAACCTCAGTGAGGTAAGGCTTCCTTCCTGCTTGCCTATCTTGCACACTGTGGTGTGACTCCGCTTTGTGTGAATGTGGACCAAGCTGACTTGACACCCCTGGTGCTTTGCTAGCACATAGGAAAAATGCTTAGGTCTGCTTCACTGACAGCTGCTGGTGTTGGTGTCTGAGAATCCTGTTTAAACTGCTTCTAGGTAGAGCTATGAAAGGAATTTATTTGCTGCTGTGTTTTGGGGGTTTTCTTGGCTCCTGTAATTTCTGACTTTGTCACTGTTTCTTAAAGCTGAAACCACATATCAATGGACCTTTCACACCAGACCTGGCGCACCCTGTGTCAGATATTGGTGCTGTGGCAGAAAAGGAGGGCTGGCCTGTTGATATCAGAGTTGGTGGGTAGCATTTGCTCTTTCCTCCGCCTTAATCCTTGTGGCATAAATGTTGCTGTCTTGGGATAAGCTATTGGTCACATAGCTTGGGATCTAACCCTTTAATTACTGCTGCATGTCCTTTGACTTTGCTGCAGTGTCATCTGTTCACAGCTCTATGAATTTGCTGGGAAGAGTAGGGACCCCCTGGGCCATGTGTGTGGGATGAGATGTGGGATAGCTGGAGGGATTTGAATCTCAAGAGGCAGACAAGTGTGTTTTCCTTCTTGGAAACTTTTGAGTGATTGGGTTGAATGTTAGTGGTTGAAGAGCACCTGTGTTGAAAGTCTATTGCATGGATTTGATGTAACTGAAAGGGAATTTATTTTTTTGCTGGTTAGCACCAAAATGCTGTCAGGATGGCACAGTATGTCCTCATGCAGTCTTCATACTGTGACAAAGGATGCTTTCCTGTCATCATTTCTTATATTTCTTCATTGAAGCCTTTTCTGTCTTTGTGGAACAATACTTCTCTGTGATAATTTGCTTCAGTAAAGTGCAAGCAGGTGACACTTGGATCTTGTAAAATAACAACCAAACTAGTGACCAGGTAGTGTGTTCTGACTGCAACCTCCAAAGCTGGACAAGGGATTGCTTATGATTGCATTATATTGCTAGGAGGCATGGCAATGTTAGTACCTGAAACAGCTTCAGATTACTTGTCAGCAGTAAAGGCATTTGTCCCTTGTTTTTTCTGCTGAGGAATGGATCAGGGAGAAGCTTCGTAGAAGCTGGCCTGTGGTAACCACCTCCTTGTTTCTGTCAAACACTGCAGGCTTGATTGGCAGCTGCACCAACTCCAGCTATGAGGACATGGGGCGCTCTGCAGCAGTGGCAAAACAGGCACTAGCACATGGATTGAAGTGCAAATCGAAGTTCACAATTACTCCAGGCTCAGAGCAGATCCGTGCCACCATTGAGAGAGATGGTTATGTGAGTATGGCTGCTCTTTGCACTTAGGTGTTAAACTCGTGAGTCCAGAGGTAACTAGTGCAAATGTTTTGAACTTTGTCCTCACTTACCGCTAGGTAAGTGCAATTACTGGTGTGTTATTATGTCTGTGGGTCCTGTTGTCACCTTGGCAGCGTTTTGACCTGCTATCTTTACTACCTGGGCATATAAGAATAGGATTGGAACTGGGCAAAGCTGAGACAGTTACCAGGAACTGGAGCCCTGAGGAAATAACAGTATGCATAGCAAGGGATGCCTCACGCTCCTGGGACTCTGTGGATGGCCGTGGCTGATGGTGGGTCAGTGCCCACCTGCAATCCAGTTTTCTCCTTTAAGAACGGTTTAGGATGTGAGCATGCCCTTTTATTAGAAGGTGGTTCCCATTTTAGACTAAACTTAAGGCAAAACTCATATTTGATTTAAAATGAGTGTTTCTGTAGAGGAACCTTCACCTACTTTCTTCCCTATTCTGTGCAGGAAATCACATTTTAATTAGTTCTGATTTTTAGTAAATGTTAAGATGCTTGTCAGTGTGGGGACCAAGTCTTTATGTATATGTGGACATGTCCATCCAATGCTTAGTGCCTCCTTCAACCAAGTCCACAGTCATACCTTTCTTTAACAGCTGCCCTCTTAATAGTGTTGTTTGCTTAACAGACTGAGCAGGCGCACACACCTGCAGAGTCACCAGTTCTCTCCTTATGCAGACAGGGAGTGTGTAGGATATCAATCAGACCACATGCTGCCCTTCAGTCAAGTATCTGTGGGTAGCTGCATTACTCAATTTGAAGTAGGTAGTGAATGGGATCATTCTGGCAAGTGTCATCCTGTGCTTGTCCTCAGTGTTAACTTACAGCTTCACTGGGATCAAACCCCATGTATTTACCAAAGTGACTCAAAATGTGCAGGTGAAACAAGGAGGTGAATTTTCTCAGGCTTGGTGCTTTCCGTTTCAAGATGGGTGTCCTCTTCCCCTGAAAGAGCAACCCTGGCAACTTATTCCAGGCCTTCTACCAGTAACAAAGTTGTTCTTTGCCCCCAGGCGAAAATCCTGCGCGATGTTGGAGGACTGGTTCTTGCCAATGCTTGTGGGCCATGCATTGGCCAGTGGGACAGGTAAAGTGAAAGACCTCGTTCTAGCTGTGTATTTTTTAGCTCCTAAAGTGCTCTGTGAAGCAAAATCTCATCGTAAAAATAACACACTAGGAATTAAATGCTTAAGACCCCATTTGCCATAGCTGTCTGATATGCAGTGGAGGAGGAGGAATCAAACATTGCCGATTTACACTGAGCCCTTAGATGAGTAAAGCTGCACAGTGACTACACCTAGAGGCTTCTTACAGTAGGCAAAAATGGGGAGAAATTTGGTATCTGTGAGATTATGGACTGGAGTTTGCATGGTCTTTTTAAATAGGAAAAGTAAATTGGTCCAGCTTCAGTCACTGGAGTGACAGGGAGGAAGATTCTCGATAGAAGAGATAAGAGACATACTCCAGTGGCTTTGTCATTGCTAATGGTGGGATGTCCAAAGGCAATGTACTTCATCAGCTGTTGTTTAGACAGTTCAACAGTGCACAATATGGACTATGAAAACTACTCCAGTGTCTGACTTGGTTTTGAGCCTGTACTTAAGGGAGAAAAACATGTCCAGGCACCAATTCATGTTTCCGAAAGACAGGGATTGCTGCCAAAACTAAGCTGGGAGATTTTAGCAGTGAGACATCTAGAAGCAATATTCCCTTTGGATTTATAAGCACGGTTGTTTTTTTTTTTCACAGGAAGGACATCAAGAAAGGAGAGAAAAACACAATAGTTACATCCTACAACCGGAATTTCACAGGTCGCAATGATGCCAACCCAGAGACTCATGCATTTGTGACCTCTCCAGAGGTAAGAAATAGCCAGAGGAAACAGCCATGGAATAGTTTAGGGTGTCAGGGAGCTAATTCCCCTGCCTGCAAAAGACATCTGGTTTAGCTTGGTTTGTAGCTTGGCTGCTGGCTTTGGGATTGTTGGGTACAGGACTTTCAGATTAAGAGATGAGGAGTAGAATATGCCTTTAAATATGTCTGCCTTTTTGTTCTTTCAGATTGTTACAGCCTTGTCCATTGCTGGCACTCTAAAATTTAACCCTGAGACAGATTACCTGACAGGAGCAGATGGGAAGAAGTTTAAACTAGAAGCACCTGATGCAGATGAGCTGCCCAAGATGGTAACTGCTGGGTCTGGAGATGAAGCAGGGAGGTGGGGGAAGGCCTGTCACTAGTAGTGTTTCATATGTAGTAAGGCACCTTCATGGAGTGACCTCCTCCTTAATGCTGAAGCTAGAACAGAATGCAGTTGTCTGCGTTGGCTGGTTCTCTTCATGTGCTATTGGGGATGTCTGAGTCTGATGATTTTCCTTTCTTTTTGAAGGCATTTGACCCAGGCCAGGACACTTATCAGTACCCTCCCAAGGATGGCAGTGGGCAGCGTGTGGATGTGAGCCCCACCAGCCAGCGCCTCCAGCTCCTTGAGCCCTTTGATAAGTGGGATGGCAAGGATCTAGAAGACATGCTGATCCTCATCAAGGTCAGTAGTGTAGTGATGGAACACCAGCTGTGACGGGACTGCTCAAACAGGGGTTTGCACATCAGTTATTAGAAGCTTTGGATGTGCCTTTAATTGGCATCTTTAATGATAGCTGACTGTTGTATGATGCATTTTATCTGAAATGAGGTAGTTAAGAACTTCTCATCCATCAGTATGTGCATTCTCCTCCCATCTGGTATAAAATTACTTCACAGTAGTGAAAGATTGCATATCGGTCTCTTAATGAAGACAAGGGTTTCTCTTCATTGCCTGTGGTGAGTTACTGGGATGAAAGCTTCAGTTAATACAGTGATTGGTTCTGAAATGCAGTCCCTTAGGAACTCACCTTCAGGGACATTGCTGATTCTCAGTGCACAGAGCTGCAGGTACTCCAAAGGGCCATGCTGAGCTGTGCTTGACACAGGCAGTTCCTTTGCAAGCATCCTGGCATTTACCAGTTGGAAGACCATTATCTCTGGTTGGGAATTCTATTCTTACAAGCTGAGAAGGCTTATGTGCAGTTGGAAACTTAGGGGAAACACTTGGCATATTGCTGGACTCCCCCAGCTGAGCTGTAGCAAGAAGGGCTTAATTGCATTTTTTACCTGAAGAACCTGCTGCTGAGAGAGGGGAGGACATGGCAGGAGGTGTCATGGCTAGGCTTGGTTTTTGTGATTTACCCTTTGGAACAAGGGATGTTCTCCCTACCCAACACTTGCAGAATGACCATTGTGTTCTGCCTTAGAGTGCCATCATTCTGTAGCAGATGCAGTTGTCTTGGGTTTGTGCCTTTAAAAGAGAAGTGAGGATCCTTCACAATAAAAGTGCTGAGGAAGGGTCAAGTCACTGATCCATCCTAAGACATTCTTCTCTTCTACTGCCCTTTAGGTAAAAGGGAAATGCACCACTGACCATATTTCTGCAGCCGGACCGTGGCTCAAATTCCGTGGCCATCTGGACAACATCTCCAACAACCTGCTCATCGGCGCCATCAACATTGAAAATGGCAAAGCCAACTCTGTAAGGAACGCCTTAACCCAGGAGTTTGGCCCGGTCCCAGACACAGCCCGTTACTACAAGGTGAGACTTTCCCCTAATGCATCCTGTTTTAAGAGGGTATTTACGCTTTGGGCAGCCTATGCCAAGACTGAGGATCTCAGCCTCCTGCTGTCAAGTAACAGCAGCTGTGATTCACTCAGCTTTTGAGGCTTTTTCTTGGGTCTTCTTCCTCTGATGATTGCAGTTCCTGTAGGTGGTTCTGTCCCTACTTGCTATGGGGAAGAGGGTCTTGTGGCCCAGAGGGGACCAGGAATAATAGACAAAAGGGGAAGAACTTTTCTAGGCACTTGCACACCTTAGAAGGCACGGGTGTCATCAGAGTGTGACTGAATCTTGCCTCTTGGAGCATTTAATCTGTGACCAGTCTAATGTTTAAATATGTTCTAATCTTGTCCTCTTCATTCTTTAACACTTGACTTAGAATCTGAAGTGTCCTTTTACCCCCTGGACAGCTTGGCAGGGGTCTCATATTGATTCTTGCAGTAGGTAGAAGTTAAAATGTTCTTTATTGCTTCCAGAAGTAGAGCAGGGATCATGGCTGGTGTGAATGCAGCTCTGACACAGGACCATGGAAAGAAAGGTGGCAGCAAAGATTTGCTTTGGTCTGTTGGAAGTGTTACAGTGGCTGTTGGGAAATTTTTGGTTGCCATGTGTGCTTTCAAAACTGGAGTAATCCCCCCGATTTCAAGGGCCTGAATACCCATACACACACCCCTTCCATTTTAAAAGTTAATTTAAAAGCAGGCTGAGTTTTAAGTTGAAGTGGAAAGTCCATGAACTATTAAAACATTAAAGAAGACTTTATTTTTAGCATCAAGGTATGTTTTTCTGATGAGTCCTCTCCAGCCCTCATTAGCGAAGGGTGGCAGTGCCCAACTGCTGTGAAGCACTTAATCCCAAAGGAGCTTTCTGGGAGAAGGTGTCATAGCACAGCAATATCGCTAGTGTAGCACTGGAATTAGATGGGGGGGGGGGTATTGTTAATTCCTTACTTGAGTGGCTGCAGAAATGTAGATCTGTTTTGTTTGTCACAGAAAATGGGTGTCAAATGGGCAGTTGTTGGGGATGAAAACTATGGTGAGGGATCAAGCCGGGAGCATGCAGCGTTGGAGCCACGTCACTTGGGGGGCAGGGTCATCATCACCAAGAGCTTTGCCAGGATCCATGGTGAGTCATATTTCCCCTGTGATCTGTGTAAACAGGATGTATTTGGTTTGGGTGGAAGTGGTGTTTACCTTGCCACAGGGTCAACACCTCTGGGCACAGACTCCACCTGCTGATAGATGGATCCTGAGGTCCCACTTTGTCAGGAATCCGGTTGTGTATCTAGTTAGATGTGACACAAACAGTGGAGATCCTGATTTTGCTACAAAGATAGTAATTGTTCCTGGACCACTACTCTGAGAAGCACTGGGCAGCTGGAAGGTAATCCTGATCTGCTGCAGTGTGTTATTACAAGTGTGCTTGGTGGTTTGTTCTCTGCAGAAACCAATCTGAAGAAGCAAGGTCTACTGCCTCTCACTTTCGCTGACCCAGCAGACTACAACAAGATTCATCCTGTGGACAAGCTGAGCATTGTGGGGCTGGCAGACTTCGCACCTGGAAAGGTAACTTCTCACTGCACTCCATGAGCAGGGATGTGTCACTACCAGAGAAGGGTGTCAAGAGGGGCCAAAGGCAGCAGCACAGGCGCTGCTGGGCAAAGTGGCCAGGTAGCCATGTGAGGAGCTTGGCACTAGCAGTCCAGGGGGCCAGAGAGCAAGTCGGAATCAGATGGCATTATTCTGAACAGTAATGAGAAACCCTGATATGGTGCTGTGAATTCCTGGACTTGCTGCTATAAGCACCAGTGCTCCCTAGCAGGAACTGTGACCACAGTTTGGGTTGAAAGGGACCTGAAAGCTCATCCAGCTCCAACTTCTTGCCATGGGCAGGGACACCTTCCACTAGAGCAGGTTGCTCCAAGTCCCTGTGTCCAACCTGGCCTTGAACACTGCCAGGGATGGGGCAGCCACAGCTTCTCTGGGCAACCTGTGCCAGGGCCTCAGCACCCTCACAGGGAAGAATTTCTTCCCAATGTCTAATCTATATCAGGAGCCATCCTGAGCTACAATTTTCCCATTTCAGCTCTTTGAAAACATGTAGGAATTTTCCTGTGAGAAGCTTCATTTGCTCCCTTTTGAAAGAGAAGGGGGGAATAAAATGTGTCTTCTTTCTTTAGCCTCTGAAATGCATCATCAAGCATCCCAATGGGAGCCAAGAAACAATCATGCTGAACCACACCTTCAACGAGTCGCAGATAGAGTGGTTTCAAGCTGGCAGTGCCCTGAACAGAATGAAGGAGCTGCAGCAGAAATCCAGCTAAATGTGCACAATGTGCCCTGTGCACTGGACTCGATTCCGCTTTGGCATTTTCATCAAAGTGCAATTCCATGCCTCCTGTTGGAATAAATGTCTGATCAAATGTAACCATAGCTTCCTTTTGTTATGGTACTTCCTCTTCACTGACACTATGAAAAGGGAGTGCAGCTAGGCTTACTTTTGTCTTTTAAACTCCCATTTTCTATTTGGCTCAGTTTCAGTTGTCCCACAGTTATTTATATTTGGAAATGACCGGCTAAGGTGGGTTTTGTCTGTTCAGTTGGTTGTTTTCTGCCCATTTGTTTTACTGATGGCTAAAGATTTAAAATGAAAATAAAGAATGTGACCGTCTCTTCTGCCATGTGTTATTATATTCATAATCCTGCTCTTTAGCCCCTGTTTCCCCTGTCACTTGCTGGAAGAGTGGGAAAGAACTGCTTGGAGATATGGGATGGCACCTGCCTTTACAAGAGGAGCCTGAGGTTGAGGAGTATCCTGTTAGAACTGCATGTAAATCTATGCAGCTACCAGCTCCCTCCACTTTTGGGAGCTCTGACACTGTGAATCAGGAGCTGAGCTGCTTGGAGGTACTAGGGCTGTTTGCTACTCCACAACAGCCCCTTGTGCTGCTGAGGCTCTAACTTGCTTTACTCAAATCTGCACTGCTATAACCAGCTGGGGTTTCTGCAAGCAGTTTGTTTCCTCCATGCCTGGATGACTGCATGTATGGGCACCACTGCGCTATAGACAGCACTCTCTAAGCTTATTGTCTGAGCAGATGGACCTCAGTTACTGTGTGAACCTGAAGAATTCCAGGCTTTTAATTAGGGCAATGCACCAGGAATAACAGTTCAGAATTGAGGAGTTCTAACGACGCTGCAGGGAGGGAGCTGGTGACTCAGGTTTTGTTTTCCCAGTTGGAGGCTAAGCAGGCCCACTATCCCAGGGAATTATAGCCCCTTCCTGCCAAATGTGCCTGGCTTTGTAATTATGTGTAGCATCACTCTCTTGGCAATGGGCCCTGCATAGATTTTACTATTTTGTTCCCCCCCTTTCACTGCTGTCAGGGAGGGTGATGGCAATTGTTTGTTATTGGCTGTCAAGAGAAAAGTGTTGGTTGCAACACTGTCTGCCTTGAAATCCAAGTAGCTGAACTGCAGGAGGCAACTCTTCCCTTCCTGCTAGTCAGGAAGCTAATAGTTTCCCCCCCCACAAACTGAACAGGAAGGCAGGCTGTGTGGTTTTTACTATTTATTCCATTTCTCTTATTAACATGCCCCCACAAACAAGTATTTGGCTTGCTCAAAGCAGTCTTGGTCCAGTTCAGTTCATAATTATGTGTTTTCAACTGAACTCCTGCAAAGTTTAGCTCATTCTACATAAATACAGCTCATAAAGTATTTCCATTCAGCACAATAAGCAGCCTGTAGCATTCCACAGTGGTCATCTTCACAGAGCCCAAGTTACTTTTAGGCAAACTACTATCATTACATATCAGTTCTTTCTGGCCGACTTCATCCATGGGTGAACTTCCTACTCCCACCAGAACATTACCACCACCACCACTTCTCCTGGCAGCAGCATTTTCCAGGTCTCAAGAGTACCACACCTCCATTAACTCCAGTGTTTTGCTGTTTCATTCCCTACCAAAAGAAGGGCAGATTTCTACCCCTCCAAGATCAACCTCTCAGCCCAAGGAAGCAATCCTCCTTGACAGGCATTCTCTCCTGCTTTCACTCACTGAAGGCGATTCCCTTCTTAATTCAGACAAGCAAAGACCTCCCCAGTTTTCCCTGCAGGGCAGGAGAGCAAAGCTCCAGCTGAGTTTGTTGCTACTGCACTCAAGGCTTTTTGTGCCTGTAAATTCACTTCTACAGACCAGTGAAGACATTTCTTGAAAGCAACTTGTCTCTATCTGGCATGTTGGAAGCTGAAGGGGAAAACACGGAATGGCAAGTCTAATTTCTCATTCAGCTTCAGAGGAGCAATGAGCACCAGCAGGATCCCATTATCCCCCAAACATCCACCGGAAAGACTTTCTGTGGAGCAGGCTCTGATGGCAGCTAGCTGTTTGTCCACCACGACAGGAGGCCTAGGCCTGGCTCACTGATGGATCCCTGTTCACAGAAGAGGAGCACATGCATAAAGAATGCAGGAGGAAACACATCAGAATTTTACTATCTCACCCCCAAGTTATGGATGAGTTACTCACTTTTACTTCCCCAATCAGAGCCTTCCCAGCACTTGCCCAGGCTCCTTGAAGCCTTGTCAACACTACCCCCAATGTTTAACACTTGAAATTCAAGCACCCATTCCACCTCCTGACTGTCCCTACATTGTTCATTGGTTTAGATCCACCTTCCTCTCACACTGTACTCAGGTGGGTCTTATGCAAAAACATGGAAAGGGAAAAACAGTTTAGCTGCTGTGTAAACCTTGATGTGGTTCTCCCAGCGCTGTACTTCTGTGCTCACTCCTACATGCAGAACCTGCACCCACAGTCTTTATATCAGCCCCCCCAGGAGGAACTATACCAACGATCACAAAGTGTTCCAGTAAAAACAGACAGCAAACACAGAGCAGCCACAAGAACAATCATCTTGTTTCTCCCTTTTTCCACTCTCTTCCTTTTATGACCCTGCCTCACTATCAGCTTAAAGCAATCCATTCCTCAGGGAAGGGATGCTATTTTAGCCACAGAATAAAATCACGGCATTCACAAAGCTGTATGAATAATGCACATATTTACCACAAGAGTGTAGGGTGCCTCTTTCTTCTGGACTTCTTCTGTGGCACTGGAAGTGGAAGCCTCTGCAGAGCTTGGACCCGTCGGGGATGTATCAACAAATGTCTCATCCACGACTCGGAAGCGGATCTCCTCCCCAATGTCCATGTAAAGGTCGTGGGCCCCTTCTTCTGTCTCATATTCCCATACCCACACCTGCTCTGCTTCGTCGCTGGCCGTGCCAAGGGTTAAGGAGGGGAACTATCAGTGTTCTGCCTGACAGATCACTTCCTGACAGCTTTGAGAGCAGACTTTGAGAGGCTTTGAATAGCCTCTTCACTATCTTTTCTCCAAGGGCAGTGCACTCTCCTCAGTGATCGTCTGCACAGAACCCATCTGGTTTCTGATCTTCCTGCTTTAAGGTGCATGCCACAAGGCAGAGTTTGGGTTAACCCCCCCCCCATAAAAAACAACAACAAACTCCCTCAAACCTACGAAGACCTTACCCTAAGTGTAATACACACACGATGCCTATCTCGCCACCACATAATGTATAAAACCTGCATCCTGCCTTCAACAGCAGCCAAGACTAGAGGCAGGGATTAAAATGTGGGTGTTCAGGGGCTGTTGCCATTCATTCCCATTAGCAGGCGTAATGATCCTGCAAACCCCTGTCTGGCTGTGATAACAGTCTGCAGGACTTGCCTGACACAACGGCTTAGCTTCTGCCACTGAGCACCTCCATTGTTGCAGCAGTGAATGCTGTTGGGCCAGCACTGCACAATCCTTTGAAATGAAGTAGTAAAGTTATCAAAGGTGATCAAGGGATACAACTTAGCTGGCTGCTGCAGGGATTCTGGTGGGATGACAATATCATCAAAGAATCCAACAGAAACTGTGGAGAAAAGAATCTGATGAAGACTGAAACAATTCTTTGCAAATGATGTACCACAGCGATTCCTATAGTGCATTTCTAGACTCATTCTCCTTCCTCTTTCAGGAAGGAGGTGGTGCAGGAATTACTCTTTGAGCCACAGCACTCGATTTCAGTTGGCAGCAAAGCAACCACCCAGCTGAAAGACCATACAGCAGAGGGCATAGCCTGTGTGCCCATTGGGAAAGGAAAAGGCTGTTTGGAGCAGTGTTGGAAATGAAAGCATTCCAAGAAATGAGTTAGATGCTATAGAGGTCTGTGACAGAACACTGCTTAGAAATCACAGATGTAACATATTAAATGCAGACAATATAAAGTTAGAACAGCCCCCACCTCCCCCGAGATTTCACAATGCTGAATTTTATCAGAAAGTGGACATGCCCAAATTCAGCAACATATGCAGCCAGGATAATCTTATTGTACTGGCTTAGCAACAGAGCAGAGGAGCTCGCCTTTGTGGAACACTCCTACAAGAAAGGAAAGAAACTCATCAATTATGTATTCCCTGAATCTGACAGCACTTTGTGCTCACAGACATTTTCCTGCCATGTTTTTAGGTACAGGAAACAACCATGGATTTGCAGAGAACTGTATGGAAGATCTATCAGATCAAGCAGATACTACCACTTTGAAAAAACAAGTTAAGTGAAGCAAGAAAACAAACCCAGTCTATGCTCCAAATGGGGCTGCCTGTTCTTCTTGGGCATGCACATGAATGACAAAAGGAGAAGGAAGTGCAGACAAAACCATTCAGAGCAGGGGAAGCTGCCAGGCTCAAACTACCTCAGATCAGAGCACTGTTACAGGCCAATGTCTTTAAGCAGGCTACAGACAGTGCAATACCACCTGATATCACAGTATCACAACAGCCCCAAGAGCTCTGCAGCCTGTGTGCCCCCAGCATTAGAAGTTGCAGTTTACCATGAACACCATCCTGACTGCAGCTTTTAATCTGTCCAATGAGGATCTCATCCAAGAAGGGATGGAAGACCACATAGCGGAAATGCACTTAAAAAGAAAACAGATTAATATGCCTATGTTAGTGAATTAGATTCCTTCCATGGGCTGGCAGCCATTAAAACAAAATCCCACATCCTGTATGCCCTCTAAAATGCTTCCCCAGTTTCTTTGACAATTTCCTTACAGGCACTGATTAGACAGAAAAACGGGAACAGGAGTTAAGATTCCTAACTAGTTTGTACAAGTTGTTGCCCAGCAGTGCCCTGCTCCCTGATCCTCAGTCTTGCCAGAGTTTAAGATCACAGAATTAAACTGTAAGATGAACAACAAGCAGCAGGGCCTGTGCTAAAGTTATGATCTGAGCATTCCTGCACAATGCTCCAAGGCCAAGAGCACCAGTTGAAATTATACTTTCTCTTAATACTTCTGCTCCTTTTACCTTTGTCAGCAATGCTGTATTTTCTTTAAATAACTGATAGCACATATTACCAGAGTAAGGTACTCTAACATAACTGGATTTTTCATCCAGTTTAAATAAGATGTTTCTAACTAAGCATTTTGCTTTTATAACTATTAAAATGCTATACTAAACCGATCTATCCTGAACAATGCCATGAACAATTTAACATAATTTTAGCTGTCTGTACTCAATGCTCCTCTTTTATATAAAATCAGTTACAGTACATTAAAGAAAGAGTTACTACTAGGATTTATCAAAGGGCCACCCCAGATTCTGAAAGCAGACTTTTTCCCAAGCTCAGAGAGAACACATCCTCTCATTTTCAGTTCAAGGAGTAGTTCAAAGTTAAGAAGCTGAACAGAGATTAAAGCGATGAGGAAAGCCTGCCATCCTTCTTAAATATTAGAGAAAGCTTTTATTTGAAGGGAGCAAGTTCTCCTGGAGTTAAAACTTGGACAAGGGGAGCCACATTCAGTCAGTTAAGTTCACTTTTAACAGGAAACACTTCATTTGCTCAAGCTCCACTTCCACAGTGAAAACTGAAAAAAAAATGCATCTTTCCAGTTTAAATAAACTTATTTTAACTTTACAGATATTACAAAATTTGGTTTTATGCATTCCAGTTTTCACTCAGATTTGCCAGAAGTCAAAGCAAAGAAATTAGTCATTCCTTATTTAAAACAAAAAGTCATTAGACTTGCGTGCTGAACCAGATCTGTCTAAGTCTCAAAGATGTAACAAAACTTTCAGCTAGGAAAACAGCATCAAATGCTGTGCAAATGCTTTATGTAGAAAGGTGTTCCAATATTATAGCTGGAGAAAATAAGCTTCAAAAAGAAACAAACACTAAAAACCACACAAAATAATTAACACAACCGATTTTCTACATGCAGACTTACATTATTTTAAATTAAATTAACTTCTTCCTCACTCCACACCTACATCTCTATAAGTGGTAAAACAGAGATGGACTCTTGGAGAAAGCTAACAGGACTGGTTATTTAAAGCTATATTTGCACCCAAAAAGTGCAAAGAAGAGACTTTTGTCATGCTCCTCTTGCCCTCCTTATAGGAACAGAGTTAAAGCAATGAACTTCAGAAGTTCCTTTAAATTTACTTTCCTTAACAATTGAACTCAGTTTACATTTCCAGATCACCAACCCTCTGCAAAACTATGTAACTGAGGACAAGCACATACCTTTGGTATGAGATGCACCATCTCCAGGGAAAATGTATGAATCTTCCAGTTTTGTGATATCATACAGACAGATGCAGAGGCCAACGTTGTACACAACCTGTTCAAACAAAGCAATTAAAAAGCAGTAAGTCAAGCAACCCATCAGGTTAAACAAGTAAACCATGAAATTTATACACTACACACACCTTTTGAAAACAAGGCCACAGACAGGTAGCTGTTTTGGTATGCTCCCTTCAACAGCCCCAGCCCAAACCACACTGCATTGCAGGGGAACCCCAAACCTACTCAAGTGTTATGGGAGTAGTGTTTTCACTGGCACTGCAAAGAGCACGGCTACAAACAGAAACCCTTGGGGCAACTGTCGTCGGTGAGAGAACTTGATAGTTGCCAAGATAGCAAACAGTTGCCCACAGACACCATTCACCAACCCTACAGCTTGTCCAAAAGCTAAACATATTTTTTGTTAGTTACACTCTCAGAAGCCTCTAGGCTTGCTTTTGTCTTAAACTAGATTAGCTCTGGGGAGAGCCAAGGACAGCTCTTGGTTTCTCCGCTGCTTCTGAGAGGGCTTCCCAGCATACAAATCTGAGGCCCCTACAATCATCAGTGGATGAGGGAAGACCTTCACTTTTTGTCACTTGTCCCTATAACCTGCTATTCATAACCCCACATTTATCCTACATAACACTACCATACCAACTTTTTACTGCCACACTGTATTTTGAGTACTAAGGACAGACCAGGCCAGCTATAAATACCTTTTCTTCCAGTATTGCTGCTCTACACTTCGGACATAAGAAAAAATTGTTCACTATGAGGGTGGTGAGGCCCTGGCACAGGTTGCCAAGAGAAGCTGTGGCTGCCCCATCCCTGGCAGTGTTCAAGGCCAGGTTGGATAGGGTTTGGAGCAACCTACTCTAGTGGAAGGTGTCCCTGCCCATGGCAAGGGATTACAACTGGATGAGCTTTGAGGTCCCTTCCATTCTAAGATTCTACCTTCTCTTAAATTCCCCCCTTTGGATGGATTTGTATCATCTTTTCAGGCTGAGTTTTAGATTGCTACTTGACACTCAAACAGCAGTTACTCTCGATTCTCTTTCATGCTTCTCTGCCCCATCTGGTATCTCATTATCTTCCAAATACAGCATTAGCCATTAGAAAAAAAGTTCCCTTTGAGATGAGGCATAGCTATATATTTACATTCTCCTGTATTTCAGTTTCTGGGGTGGCCTTCACATCTCATCTATTCTGACACCTCACCCACATATCTCATTAGGAACAAGAAACACTCAGGGATGCTACGATGCTTCCACCAACCTATACATGACCCACGCTTTACCTTATTGGCCAATTTCTTGTTTAGCTCTTCCGCAATGGAATCATTCAGTTTCCTCTCAAACTGCCAGGGAGCAATTCTCACTGTGTCCGTCATCTCCACCAGGACAAACATGGTGGCGGGAAGCACCTGAGAAGAACGACAAAAACCAAACACCTCAGGCACCGGAGTACTGCGAGGGCAGCAGAGACCTCGCCTTGCACGGAGCCTAGCAGGGCAGCGTCCTAGATGTCCTAAAATGAGACAGGACATAGGAGCCTGAAAGCGGGGAAGGGGGGTTGAAGGCTGCCACTCAACAGGGTGGGCGACCAGAGAGCTGCCGTTGTATGGAGCATGGGGAACGCACCAACAGCCGGGGAGCTCGGGGGGATTCACTTGGCGGACTGGGATGGGATGGGATGGGATGGGATAGAACGGGATACGGCAGATCACGGTACAGAAAGCGGACGCCTCAGCCGCCCCTTCACCCACCTGTTACACGCCGAACACCACCGCACGCTGCCCAACCCCTTGGCACTTCCGGCGCCTCAGCCAATCAGCAACGGCGGGAGGGCGGGCCCGCGCTGATTGACAAGGGAAGAAGCCCTCACGGGACGGGGGGAGGAACTTTGGAGCGACCCTGGCTTGCGGCCGCCATTTTGTTCCTCCTCAGGGCGCGGTGGGGTTCGGGACTTACCTGCCGGTACGGGTACGGGGTGGGCGCTGCCGCCGGGGCTGGCTGATGTTGCTCGATGTGAACACGGAAAGCCCCTCAGCAACATGGCAGTCTGCGCAAGGCTGCGCTTTGTCTGCCCCCCCCACCCCCCGAGTGTATTCCCCGAGCAGTGGCTCCTGGATCGCGGCTGATGTTTCACCTGAAACAATCCCCAGTTGCAGTTGTAGACACTTCATTTATCGTTTTCATCAGCTTATCCGGCAGGGCAGCAGGGGTCAAAGTTTGTGCCTCTCCAAGGACTTAACGCTTGAGCTGTTTGCCTACCTAAACAACAAATCCGGGTGGGTTTATAGCCCACTTCCGCCTAGAAGCCTGCTTCAGAGCAGTGGCTGCCCAATACTTAGGTCAAGGCTATTGCCAGGGAAAAATTAACATCACATAGAGCTGGCATAGTTTATTGTGTGCATGTAATAAAACCAGGCATTCTGAGCAGCATGACGGATGGGAGCGAGCAAGCAGGTGTGCTCGTGTCTGTGAAAAATGAAAGGAGGCTGTTTGAAGTGTGCTTAAAAAAGGATTCACCAGGAAAACCAAACATCCCTGGCTGACAGTCAGAACTGCACTGCCAGCACAGCGGCTTTGATGCCAAAGCTGAGTTTGTCATCCCCAACCACCCCCAGCAGTGAATAGCGGGACAGTAATGAGTGGTTTAGGTGAGGAATCAGTAAACGTTGAGCTGCTTTGGGACGGGAAGGGGAAAACGAGGTTGGAAACACAACAGCTTGGCCTCATTAAAAAGATACCTGTCTTGGCCAAGGAGTTTGTGATCTCTCTGCAATTATTCCTGTTTCACCAGGGTCTGTTGGCCTGTGGGTTTGTCCTTTCTTAATGGCTGCTCTGCACATGTTGGGCATGTTTGTATTAAATGGGCCCTGGAACAACTTTTCCCCTGTCAACAACTTGAGAAGAGCAGCGTTTTTCTTCAAGGAGCATCCACTACCTCAGCAGGGAGCTCTGCTGCCGGCAGCACAGGCACTGCTCTCAGAACACCTCAACCCAAATCCCCAGTGCTTCTCACTCTTCCCGTCCTACTTCAGGGAGCCTTTCAGCGGCTCCTTCCTCCTGCGCTGCAGTCACGGCTGTGCCAATCTCAGCATGGCACAGTTTTGCTGGCACGCGTGCTGCATCCCTTCCTGTTCTGTCCTGGCCTCACTCAGCTCTGGCAGTGCGAGATTTGACCTTCAGCTGGAGTGCAGGTTTTGTGAGTATCTGGAGCTATGTTTTTAGAAGAGAGAATAGTTCTGACCCTCTTCTGGGTCAGGGTCCTCTTCTGATGGCAGGGGAAGAAATAGCCTTGTTATCACATGAGGAGGTGTAAGTTAGACACTTAATACTGTCAAGAATACTTTTGTGTATAAGAACTGTAAGGTTAAATAGGGGCAAAGGTTCAGGGGAAGAGCAGGCTGAATAACTGAGAGAGCATGGGAGATGGAGAGAAGTAGGTTTGGACAGTCATAATCACACTTCCATTTCTAGCTTGTCCTTGAGCTAACATTTCTGTGCTTCCAATAGCCATGCTGCAGCAGGAGGGATTTTAAGTACCTGGTACAAATCAGGTACATCTCCCACTACCCTTATCCACAGCCCTGCGAGCAGTGGGGCTGTGAGGCCTTGCTTCATACTTGTTTGTGTCTTATGGTTGGGTCTTTGGTGCAGGCACCAAACAAGGTCTTCTACATGGGGAATGTGCAGATTCTCTCTCATGTGTCAGCTCTACAATTGCCAATGAGGGCTGAACGCTACAGGCAGTTCCTCAGTAGGGCAACAGATTCCCCTTCTCTGCATAGCTACGTATTTTGGAAACACTTGCAGGTACTTTGATACTACTCTGGGGAAAATGAGTCGAAATGTGTGGAGAATAAGCTGGCAAAGGCAGCGTCAGATGAGCTTCATTGCCTTGGATACCAGGCTGCAAACACCACCAGAGCTGGGTCTGGCTGGTCATTTCTCATCCTTTACCAGTAACATCACAGGCTGTGGGAAACGGTTTCCAGTCTCATCCTCTGCAGGTAACCCCCCAAATCCCAAGCAGTGTGTGCCTGGCCCTTTTTGTGCATGTGATAGTTGTTGCTCCATTACCACCTAGGTTTTCTCCCTGGAGAAATTCTGTATATCATAAACACCATCTCCAACATGCAAGTATAAACAGAAGCCAGACTGTGCCCTGTAAAACCTGGGTGCTGTCTCAACTTACCTATGATAGCAGTAGGAGTTATACTGTGTTTAAGTCAGCAGCTAAGGTATCTTGATGTTGAAGAACAGCCTCATTGTATTGAGTGGTCTCTCTGTCCCAGTAGTACTCACACAATGAATATCTACAAATCTGCAGGGCCTGTATGCACCTTTTCTTACATAACCACAAAGTTTCTGATGTCTCTCTCAGCAGTATTGGGCCTTTTCCAACATTTGTTAAGATGGTTCTGAGTTGCTGGGGTTGGGGATTTTTTGACACTTCAGCTACTGGAATTCAGGGATTGTGCAAGGGTCTTCTTGTCACTCGGGGAAAATCCCTGACATTTCTCATTCTCACAATTTTAGAGGAAAACTGGAAAATACTATTTGACATTACCTGAAGTCTCAGAAAAGGGAGGAAATGATAAAGAACCCCCAGATTATTTTGCTTTAAGATGTCCTCTGCCCCACATCTCCATTGCTTTTGGAGAAAACTGGGTGAGAGATGGTGGAGGATGTGAGTGGTGATTTGCATCTAGACTGTATCGGCCCTCTTTTGGTTGACTCCAAAGGAATTATATATCTTCTCTCAAAGTCCCCCATGCTCATGGCATTGCTTCCACCTCTGCAGGCATCTCCAGCACCTCCACTGTCTGATGAAAGCTTTCCCTCTTCTCCTTTTATGAATTTTGCATACTTCAGGCTCTGCTGCAGTGCATGCCCAGAGCCACCTTCCAGTCAAACATCTTTTGAGTTCCCTGTGCCTTTTCTGACAAGAGCTTTTAGTGATTACATGGTAGAGTCATGTTCTGACACTTGTCCCCTCTGTTCAGTTGATACTGTTTGACTGGACACATGGTTAACCCTGGTGTACCACAAACCAGGCAGGGAAGTAGAGGTGTTTATGATCCTCAATATACAATGTACAATCACTCTTCTGGCCTCCAGCTGTTTCCAGCTCAGGAAACATCCTCGTGTGGATGTGTAGAGCTGTCCCCCAGCAGAGGATGTGCCATCTCAGGAGAAATTCAGAATGAAGACTGAGAGCTGGCTGGGTTCTTCTCCCCCTTTTTTGCAAGGTTTTGAAGGATAGAATGGGGAGATGAGCCTTTGGTGTCTGTAGGGAGGAATGGGGCTTCTGTTTTGCTATGTCAGAACCCACCAGCACTTGGGGTTTCAGTGCTTCTTGCCATGGGCTGGTGTCATCTGTGTGCAGAGCCTTTTTCTGCACTGTAGTTCACTGACAAGGAGGGGCACAACCACTTTGTGGTCTGGTCCCTCTGTCAAAGGCCCTGAGGCGGCCGCAGATTAGCACCCAACTAGATGGATGGATGAGTGGATGGGTGGGTGGATGGATGGATGGATGGATACAGCCAAGTGGAGCAGTTGTTACCTTGTCTCCTGACTCTGCACCATGCCTCACAGGTTCCCACACTACTTGTATGCTACCCTGCAGCCCTGGGGGTCATGGGTGGAACAGCTCTCATTGCTACCATTGCATTAATTCCTGTAGAATGACTCAAGGAAAGAGCTGCATATGAAACCAAAAGCAACCCACCACCACCCCATGTCACAAGATGCCCATGACAGCTCCCTGCAGCACTGACACTGTGCCATGGTTGTTTGGGGTTCTTGCAAACTTTATTCCAGGATCACAGGGCCCTGCGTGTTAGGATACTGGTGTGGTCCACTCATCTGCTCCAAAAGGAGGCTGATCCCACCTAAATTCCTCCCAAAGGATGCCTACCCAACCTGTTCTTAAAAACCTCCAGTGATGGAGATTCCGATGCTTCCCCAGGCAATCTACTTGAGTAATTAACTGTCTGTTCTGTTAGAAAGCCTTTCCTAATGTCTAGCATCAATGTCACTCCTTGCAATTTAAACCCCACTACTCCTTGCCCTGTTCTCCAGTGGATACAATTGATTCCTGTCCTCATCGCATCACCCTGTGCCCCCAAGAGAGAGTCTCTGACCGACTTACAGTGTTGCCTTTGCCCATGGGGATGTCTCTCCCCTGAGCAGAGTCATGTTGGCACAGGGGAAATGAGGAAGGTAAGATTTTCTAGGTTCAGGGGGCTGGCATAGTGTGCTGCTAGAAATGAGACCAGAGCAGGGGCATGGGGCAATGGGATGGATTTGTGGCATGTGCTCCCCTGGCTGTGCTGGGGGTGACTGCAACGCCCATGGACGCTTGGGGGCTGCAGGCTTGGACATGTGAGGAGAGTGGCTGTAGCAGCAACAGTAGGTCTTGAGGTGACATGAGAGAGGCTTGACCCATTGCAGGGACACCACCCCCCCGGCTTCCTGGCCTCTTCTCCCCCTCGAGTTTCTGTGGGGCAGCCCTGTTGCATCCGGCCATGCCAGCAATGCACAGATGCACGTCACTTTGCATAACTGGAGCGATACAGCCCCCTGGGCTGACCCTCGTAGCCTCCAGCCTCCCATATAGTCTTGCTCCTTTAAGCCTAGCTCAGAAATGACCAGCCTGATCCCTCCCACCTGCCCGCTCCCCCTGGCCTGGCCCTGACGTCAGGAAAGGCGTGCGGATGCGTGTGTGTGTGCGAGAAGCACATCATCCACACATCAGATCTCGCAGGTCCATCAGCAGGCAGCCGGCAGGCAGACAGCCGGAGAAAGCCCCCCCCCAGCCAGGCTGCAGGAGAGACCGCTGCTCCTCGCACGGCAGCGGAGGAGCGTTCGGCCCCGCCGAGCACCGATGCTTTGCAGAGCGCAGCTCCAGGGAGCCCGTCGGTGCTAAGGAGGTGAGTAAGGGGAGGCACAATGGCCATCTGGGGCTATTGTGGCTGGAGGTTAAACTTCGTGCTCAGCCACCTTCTTTCAAACCTGCTTTTTCCTTTTGACGGTGGAGAGGTGCGAGGCTGAAGCACGACTCCTCTCCTCCGGTTCGGTTATTCCCCATCAGGCTCAGGAACAATAACTCCTCTGGAGGCGGCGGCGGCAGTGTAGTACTGTGTGTCTGCTGTGGCTGGGGGGCAAATAGCCAGAGCTTTGCCATGAGGGCTGAGATCAGCTGGACCCAGCTCTCCGACTGCCGGGTGAAGGGGAGGTGGTCTGTAAAAAATCCTTCTGATTAAACCGGGCTGATAATGATGTGGGCTTGAATTGGGGTTTCTTAAGGACTGGCTGCACTATTCGTTCCTGCTGATGGCAAGTTAGATCCACAAAGGAGGAAGGAAGGACACACAGATGAGGACATTTGCACCAGGTCTTTGAATAGACACTGTTCCAATTAAAAAAATCCACCCAAACCAAACACAACAAAACAACCTAATCCCATAAACGTGGTATTTGGGAGTAAGAATTATGCATATGTGCTTAAAAGGTAAATCAAACCTCCATGATGGCTTCTCCCTTTGCTTCTGCTTTGCATCTGGCAGCCTTCTTGCTCTCCCCCATGGCCTCCTGGAGAGCTGGGCAGCCCAGCACTAAGGGAGCTTTTTATAATCGATCCATAAAGGTGACATTCATATTTTAGCGCTAAGCAGGCTGTATCGTAGGCGAGACTATCTCAGCAAAGATCCCTGGAGTTGTGAGTGTGATTGGCTTAGCTCGGGAGAGGATGCTGTCGGTTTGTATTCCCCCAAAACCGCCTAGTTTATTTTTCCTATAGTAATTTGTCTCAGCAAGGGGGTTTTGAACAGGCAGGATGGGCAAGGAAATTGCTTTGCTTGGTATTAACTCTTAACGGCATGACCAGAAAGGGGCGAGGGAGGGCTGAGGGGCTTTCATTAGCATCGGATAGAGACAGCATTTATAAAAACCTGCCAGACGCCAAGGCTGTGAGCCTCCTCCAAGGGAGGATGAAGAACACAGCCCAGCGAGGGGTAACCTGCTTGTGCCAACCACTGCCCAGAGCCATCCCAGCTCCCCAGCTGGTTCCAGCCCTTTGTGGCAGCCCCTGAGAGGTGCTGATTCAGGCTCTCTGGTGGCCACCACATTGTTGCTGGGTCTCTTGGCACATGAATGTGCCAAGCAGCTGAAATGTGGTGTTCTTATTGTTGTGCTGAGCTCTGGGGGCACGTTTCTGTGTCTGGAGGGGTGCAGCTCTTCTGTTTCAGCCTGTCTAGACAGGCTGGGTCTGGAGGGGCATCAGCTTCCACAGAGGATGGTGGCGGGCCAGAACATCTCTTTCCCTGCTCCGTGGGGTAAGGAGATGGCTGCCAGCAACCAGCTGCGGAGATGGGGGTCTGTTTGACATACAGATACCTTTCTGCTACTGGGGTGGACAAAGCAGGGAGATAAACCTGGCGTCTGAAGAGAGGCCACTGGCAGTCATGAGAGATGGAGAGAACATGAGGGATGGTGAGTTGCAGGGAAGAGCCCGTGCAGGATCTTGCTAGAAAAGGCAGCAGAGAGAAAATAACTTGAGCTCCTTGGCTGGGGCAGGGGGAGAGGCAGCACTCAGCAGAACCAAGCATGGTGTCAGACAGCATCTGAGCCAGGGATTTGCAAAGGAATGTGGTGGTGTGGAGGGAAGCAGCTCATAAAGGGGATGGTGGGTCATGACCAGAGCCGGAGTGTGACAGCCGCTGGTGGAGCAGCCACCCACCCATCCATCCACCCATCTATCCATCCATCCACCCATCCATCCGTCCGTCTGTCCAGGGCAGCCCTGGGGTTCCAGCGAATGGGAAGGAGCACAAAGAAGTGCCATGTGGGAGGGCCGCCTTGCCGAGGGCCATTAAGCCAATTAAATATGCATTCCCCTGCCTGGCTGAGGGACGTGTGAGGGGTTTTTCTTCGCTACCGCTAATGAACGGGGAGTGGCAGAGAGAGGCTGGTGCCTTTTCAAAAGGCTCCTTCCCCCTTCTTGGGAACCTTGAAGGGCTGTTTAGTTAAACAAGGTCACAGTCAGCACCCAAGTCAATGTGTTTGGCTTTAAAGAGACAGAGAGAGACAGTGATTTTATTTGATAAAGCACAGACCTTTCGGTTGCTGATGAAGAATGGGGTACTTGGATCTCGAGATAAAAGCTGATGTGTCTACTGCCTGTCTGCCTTAATTGGCCTAGGTTTCCTACGTTCTGCCTGCGAGCGTTCCTGACTGTCAGCTTGGCTCGGGAGCCTGCCCTCTGAAAAAACATAAAAGCAAAGCTGGCTGCTGCTGTGGAAGGGAACCCTGTCACCAGAGGGCTTTGGGGTCCACTCCGAGGTGGTTTATGTGGGGAGCTGGGAGCACAGGCAGACTTGGGGGTGTTTTTATGGGAAGCATTCTCCCAGGGAGCGCTGATCTCAGTGCCGATTGCACACTTTCCTCTGAGGACTGTCACCCCAGGGGACCTGCAGAACAAAGCCACTCAGGGGAGACAGGGAGGAGCGAGGTGCAGGTCCTGCAGTGGCTGTGGGGATGGGGCTACACTGGAAAAAGGCTTCCTGAGCCCCATGCCAGAGCTGGGCTGCTGTGGTGTTCGCTTGCCTCCTTGAGTGACCCGGATTTCATCCCTGCGCTGTATATGTACGTGCAATGGGCATGGTGCTGAGGGTGGTGTCTGCCTGGCTGTCAGAGACCTGCAGTGGGGACAGGTGCTTGTGGTCCCAGTGAAGGGGAGCATGACACTAGTGATGGAGAAGGGGGAAATGCCTCCAAGTACCTCCTTGTCACATGCTGGGGCTGAAGCTTGGAGAAAGGGCTGGCAGAGGGTGGTGGGGTAGAGGAAGAAGGACAGGCTTTCCCTGATCTCCTGCTGGGCTGTGGGGAGTGGGGCCACCAGCAAGGACATGCTCCTGTCTCCCCTCTTTTTTCAGCCCACTTTTGCTGATTTTAATTTCCTCAGTCCCTTTGTTTGCTGCGGGGATTTAGATGAGGTGGAAGGCAGGATACCGCCCTGGAGCCCTGTGGTGCCAAAGCTCCTGCTCAGCCTTTGCTTCACCAGCAGCAACAAAGCTGGGTGTTCAGTCGCTGGGCCTCAAGGATGATCCCCAAACAAAGGGAGAGGAGCAGAGTGCGTCTGGCCATGGGATCTAACCTTGGCATGGCCACAGGACAGGGGTCTCTGCTCTAGCCCCCCCTCCAAGCATGAGTTAGGTGCAATGCCTCTGAGCAGTATGTGTCCAGAGGCCTGCACACTCCCAAGGATGGGGATCCCACAGCCTTGCTGTGCCCTGTCACTGTACACATCCCAGTGAGCTGCTGCACCTTGCCAGGGCTTTCCCCACATCCCCATGGACCGACCAGAGCTCCCCAAAGCACCTGAGGGCTGTTACATTCAGCTTGTTTTCCCATGTGGGGCAAGCTCAGCTAATGGGGGCACACAGCAGTTGCCATCCTCAGGCCTCAGAAGTGTGTTCTCTGCCTCCTCTGCCTCGGCTATGCCCAGCAGGCTCCTGCTCCCCACCACCACTCAACCCAAACCAGGAGGCCCTCCAGGGCACCCAAGCCTGTGCTGGTCCCACAGGTGAACCTGGCAGAGACCCGCTCTTGGCTGTCACTTCGTCTGCCCAAGCCATTTTCTCCTCGCAAGGCTCTCCCTCTTGCACGCCTCCTGTTTTTCTTTTCCCTCTGGGAAACTTCCATTTTTCCAGCCTCATGTGGAACCGCCGGAGGAAGCTCTTTCTCCTGGTGCCAGCCAACCCCCTCAGCATACTAATAGTTTGCTCCAAGCATCGTTATTCAGATTAAATACCCTCCATTGTCCCTAATCTGGTGGGGAAACCGAAAAGGTCTCCTCAGCGAAAGCAGCACAGAGGAAGCACTCTGTGCTGAAGCCATTTTCAGTGTCAGCTCCATGATGTAGCAGAGAATTGAGGGCCGCTTCCCCACATTGCTCCGCTCATCCAGCCCTGATCCTCTTGGGAAGATGCCAGATCCTGCAGCGACTCTTGGGGATCACATCACTTTTTGCTGCCCAGAAGCAGTCAGGCTGCTTGCCAGCACAGGCAGGGTGGTCAGATGAGGGGCACAGATGGGAGCAGTGGAGCAGCGTGGTGGCCGCCCAGGCTTTTGGATGTCTTGTTTGTGGGGCTTTGTGAGCCTCTCTGAGCTCCTTGGGCATGGGGGAAGGAGGTGGTGAGCCTGGGAATGGAAGAAGGAGATGCTGAGGCTGGTGGGCCGTGGAGCAGGAGGCAGATGCTTGTGCTCCAGTTGCTTTGTGGCACAGAGGAGCCACTGAAGCGCAATGAAGGGTTTGGTGCAGGGGTGGACGGGAAGTCAGCGATGGGAAGGATGTTTCAGAGGGGTTTGCAGTTATGGCTGGAAGTCATCTTGAAGGGCAAGAGCAAAGTGGTGGGGTTTGCCTTGGTGTGGGGCTCCAGTGTGCTCTCTGCTGCCTGAAACCTGGGGTGAAGCTTTGTAGGGCTGAGAGGGGGACACCACTAGGACACCAACTGAGGTGTGCATGGGCAGACCCCCTGGAAGGGGAACACAAATCACTAGGTCCCTCCCAACACTTCAGCTGCTCTAGAAATCTCTTCCCATGTCCTTGGTGCCTGCTAATTTCAGAGCCGAGGTGACCCCTTTTTCTGCTTTGCCCCAGAGCCACTGTGCCTCAAGGGGCCACAGATGAGTCAGAAACCAAATTAACTGTTCCCTGGGTTTCCTGTTGTGTGCTGGTGTCCTCCCAAAGGATGCTGCATGCCCCAGCTGGGTTGGAAGGGCTGCATGGGCTGGCAGGGAAGGGAATGGTAACAACATGGGATGTCAGGGGGGAAACCTGCTTCAGAATGCACAGGCCCCCATTTTCATGCTCAGGATGATTCAGCCATGCTCATGCTTGCTCTGGCTCCTGCTCTTTGGCAGGTGATTCATCTGCCAGGCCACCGCTTGCACATCTCAGCACAGTGTTACTCCTTGGGCTTTACTTCCTTGCAAACCACATGATGTCAGCCAAAATCTGGAGCCCAGTGACCACAGTGGCAGGGGTTGAGCTGTCGTGGCTCATCTGAGGTGTCCCAGTGATGTGTGTGTGGTGTTGGCAGCCTGCAATAGCCTCCCGCTGCCCCTTCCCTGGAGGGATGTGGCCAGTGGGCAGCAAGCTGCCTACTGGGGCTGGGCTTGGGTCTCGCATCCCATAGCACTGAGATAACCTCCAACGGTGGGGAGACTTCAGACCCTGACCTCGACCTACCTGTTGGCTCAGCCTTTCTCCTTCATCCTTTCAGCAGAAATCCCAGGCTGTGGGAACATGCCAGAGGCTGGGGCCGGGAGCCCTGGAGTGCTGGCACTGCATGGGCATCCTTCCCAAAATGGTCCCTGCCTATGGCAGCCTATACTCAGCTGTTCCTTCTCCCAGGCCTTCTTATTGACTTCATCTCTAACACATGGGATTATCCTGAAACAAATGAAAGACCAAGCCACAAACCAGATTCTTTCCTTCCCTTGGGATTGTTTTCCTGGAACTGTTTGGATTGTTTAACTGCTCCAGTGGGACACTGGCACAGGCTGCCCAGAGAAGATGTGGCTGCACATTCCTGGCAGTGTTCAGGGCTAGGTTGGACAGGGCTTGGAGCAACCCGGTCTAGTGGAAGGTGCCTCTGCCTGTGGCAGGGGGTTGGAACTGGGTGAGCTTTAAGGTCCCTTCCAACCCAAACCAGTCTATGAATCTATGAACATCCTGGCTTGATCCAAGCCAGGATGGGCTTTCCCAGGGCGATTCCTAGCACATGGTGTCGGTGTTGCTGCTCAGTACCAAAGGCCATCAGTGTGCTGCCTGCACCCACAGATGTGGGCTGGGAGCAGAGGGGGCTGCTCCTGACAGCAAACTGCCCCTGCTGCCAAAGTCTCTCCCTGAAACACCCACCTTTGCTCCCCTGGCCACAGGTACCCAGCAGATCCGGGGCACCCTTTCTCCCGCTGCCTGCCTGCCCGTTCCCAGAACGGAGGAGCCCACCAACCCCACCATGTCATCAGATCCCAGTGCCCCACCAGCAGTGCCCCCACTGCACTCACCCAAGTCGCCGGTGTGGCCCACCTTCCCCTTCCAGCGTGAGGGCAGCCGCATCTGGGAGCGTGGCAACCTGCTGCTGCGGGACCTGCCCAGCCCGCTCCCCACCAAGAGGACCAGGACCTACTCAGCGTGAGTACCCAGTGCACAGCTTGGGACTGTCCTGCTCAGCTGAGCAGGGACCACAGTCACCAGCAGGACTCTTTGCGTCTGGTGCATGTTGTCATTGTGACACTCAGCATCTCTGCACCCCCCGTGCCCGCAGTGATGCAGGTGGGATCCGTACACTCCCACCAGGAATGCTGTCTTTTCCTCACAAACCTCTCCCTGTGCTATTACCCCAGTGAGACATCTCCATCCCTTTCCTCCTGCAGCACGGCACGTGCCTCCGCTGGCCCCATCTTCAAGGGTGTTTGCAAGCAGTTCTCTCGCTCCCAGGGCCATGGGTTCATCACCCCCGAGAATGGCACAGAGGACATCTTTGTGCATGTGTCTGAGTAAGTCTGGGGATGTGTGGGGCTGGGGACCTGCAGGCTGGGGTGAGGAGGTCTCTGAGATGTGGGGATGAGCCTCCTCTACCCCCAAGGTGCAACTGATAGATTGGGTGTCTTCTTTCCTTGATACTGGGTGGTCCAGCTTTTGGCCCCAGCCCCACTTCTCCTCTCCTCTCCTGCAGCATCGAGGGGGAGTATGTCCCGGTGGAGGGGGACGAGGTGACGTACAAGGTCTGCCCCATCCCTCCCAAGAACCAGAAGTTCCAGGCTGTGGAGGTGGTCCTCACCAACCTGGCACCCCACACGAAGCACGAGACATGGTCCGGCCAGATCATCGGCTCCTAGGCCTCCAGGGGGGCCACCAGCTGCTCGGCCCCACAGAGCAAGCCTGCCCAGCCGCTCACATGGGGAGCCGAGGTGGTAGTGGGGCCGGGGCTGCCCCCAAACATGCAGGCGTTTGCGTTCGGTGTCTTTTATAAGGTTATGGTTTCCTTTCTCTGTGTGTTTGTAAGTGTCTGTCGAGGGGCTGGGGAAAGCAGAGCCCTCCCCTGCCACCCTCCAGCACTGGGATCAGGGCTGAGCCCCATGTCCCTTTCGTTGCCCCTAAGGCCATAGGGATCAGGGGAACCAGCCCTACCCCTGCCCACAGGTGCTGAGAGTGGGAGAGGGAAGTCTGGAGGGGCCTGGCTTGTCCTCCTGAACCTTGCTTTGGCAACATAGGCTGCCCAATTGGTCCCACTGCCCGCAGCACACCAGCAGTGGGGCATGCCATAGGGCTGGGGGGAAACAGAGCAGTGTGGGGCAGTGTATCACTATTGCTGGTAGTTGATGGCACCTGCCAGAGCCACATCCTTCCATCAACAGACCTCAGGTCAGCGATGTCATGGGGAGGTAGGTGACTTACAGAAGGAAAACACTAAGGGGCAAATGGCTGCTGGCAGGGTGCTGGGCTCTGTGCTTGCAGGGGCAGGGGTGCAGGTTGCACCTCTGTGCTCCCCACCACCACTGGGCCAGTAATGCACTTATTTTGGCTCCATACTGATGTGGTTTTTGGGGAGATGGCCACACCTCATCCCCCCAGCCCTCTGGAGACCCCTCTTCCCATCTGTATGTGTGTGTGTGTGTGCGCATATCCATAGCTTGCCATGGGGATGTGAAGGGCTGAGGGATTTAAGTAGCCTCAGCCACTTCTCCCCAGCCCCTCGGTGTAGCAGGGTCTCATATACAAAGCACAAACTTCTTTGTTTTTGGTCTTATCTGCCATGCCCTGGCCAGGCAGGCTCAGGAGGGACAGGGCAGAGGTCAATGGGACGACTTGCACAGGGCTGGGCCAGAGCTGGCCACAGGGGATGCTCCAGGAATCATCAGCATCTGAAAGGGTTTATTTCCAAGTGGGCCTGGGGAGCAGCCAGCCAGCTAGCTCCCTTAGGCGCCCACTTCCTGCAGCTGGTCCTCAGCACTGATGGAGAGTGGTGTTTTCCACATCTTGCTGCCACTGCTGCAGTGGGGACAGGGGTCTCTTGTAAGCAGGAAGAAGGGACAAAGCTGGTGCCGCACTGGCCAGCCAGGCCCTGTGGATTCAGGAGGATCTACTGTCTGCTGCCTCAGCCTAGGCTGATGTGGGTATACCCCACAGCCCATCTCACTGCCAACCCCAAGCCCAGCTCACCCAGGGGCTGTGGTGATGCTGGCTCAGGCCCCAGGATCAGAGTCAGCTTGGCCAAGGCAAACCTTGATTGATTCATTTGTTTTCCCTTTCCCTATTTTTTTGGGGGAATAAACTACAACCCCAGATTTGTGGTGTTTTTACAACTCCGGTGTGGTTCCCGCCTGTCTGACCATGTGTCAACCTTTGTAACATTGGCAATAAACCATTAAAAGTGACTTTCCCACGAGCCCTGCCCATGCCAGCTCTTTGTCCTGTGTGTGTTACAGTGAGGATGCTGCTGGCTGTCCCAGGTAAAGGACCTGGAGCACTCAGGGATTTATCCAGACAGCACAGCCTGGGGACTCTGGGGTGCTCCAACTGTGCTCAGGGGGAGCAGACATTGATCCTGGGACAGGAGACTGCTGCCCATCGAGATAGGGACTGGGGCAGGGGCTGGTCGCCCACTGCTGCAGGCATTTTGGATGCCCGCCGTCTGGATGTGTCTCAGTCCAACAGAGCCCAGCGCAAAGAACACACTGCCTCCAGCCACTGTGTGTTGTAGCTTTAATAGGATCAATTGTATTTGTTTTAATATACATATATCTGTATTTAAATATATTTCTGATTTAACAGTTGGTATTTGCCAGACAGGAGCTGCCCATCTCACACAAATACGGAGCCACTCCCCAACACAGGGCCCACCACGTCATCTCACTCACACATACACAGGAGAACCCCCAACTTACACGGCAGGCACTCACGGGGTGAGGAACACCATGGCAAAACGGTCTCAGGGGCAGGCATAGAGCTCCCACCCCAGTGCTGTGCCTCATCCCTACCTGCAAGAACAGAGCAGGCAGCTGGGACTCTCAGCTGCCCTGCTAGAGCAGAAGAATGGAAGCAGATAAGGCCCCTTAAATCTCAGCCATGCTGTGATCCTGAGGTGCTGCCCCAGCTACTTCTGATGTCATCCCTCCTGCAGGACAGTGTCTCCTGCTGCGAGGTGCCCTCAGCTGGCCCAGGCTTGATGTAAGCCAGAGACAGGAACAGGGAAGGTTCCTGGGCTTGATCCCACCCATGCATACGTGAGCTCTTGAGCAGACAGCTATGGCAGGTGCCTTGGAGGTCAACCCTGCCTCTGCTCTGCTCGCCCTGCAACCCCCCCCCCAACACTGAGCAAGGGATGTGCTGCCATCAGGAGCAGCCTCGGATAGAGCCTGTCCTTCCCTTCAAATGTGCAAGTCATCTCAGCCCCCAAGGCCACTTGTGACTTCAGGGCTGCTCTTCACTCACCGCTGAACTCACAAGAGCTCCTGCCAGCTTTGAATAGACTTACAGGAAAATTACCCCCCCCCCCCAACTGCACTCATCACCTGATCCACAGTGAAACAGAGAAGGAGGAACCACAAAACACACAATTCCTCCATGAAGGTTTCAGTGCCAAAACCAGTGGCCTGTGAAAAGAGTAGCCTGCATTGAGGTTACTCCAACAGGTCCTCCTCTGCCACGCAACAATCTCTGGGTAGAAAGAGGAGTTTGTGCATCTGTTGGGAATTTCTGGATGCTGGGCAGACCCTTGTGCTCATGCAGATGGAATGCATTACAGACCTGATGCGTTGATGTTAAGAGGTGCAATCAGGTGGAGGAGGCAGCACCCCTGCTCCTGCAGCCAGGCAGCAGCACCAAGGACCACTCAGGACTCTGCCCATGGCCACATGGGAGCCCTGCCCTGGGTCTACAAGCATCAACATATCTCACCTGATGCATGCAGTCCCTTGGTTACGGTGGTGGTAGCCAGCTGAGAAACTTCTCTCTGCAGTCCACCTGTTAGGTGGGAGATGAAGAGCAATGGCAAGGACAGCAGGAACAGGAGAAAAGGGAGAGGACCAGGAGACAGAGTAGTGCCATATCAACAGGGACATGGTGAGAAAGGCTCTATGAGCAAATCCCATCTGTGTATGTGAGCAAAGGGCTGGGTTGCAGGAACATTCACTATCTTCCAGGTCCACAAACACCAGGTATGTGTGCCCTGGATAGCTGTAATAGACATCTCCCTAGAGGGGATCCCTGAGCTTCTCTGGAGTACCAAGTTGTGACTAGTGTCATTGGTGCAGCCACATGTCCCAGCACAGCTGCCAGCAACAGAGGGACAACATGAGGTCAAGAGCTGAAGGAGAGATGTGGCTTTGCAATACATGAAGACCCAGAAGAGAGCAGCAGGACACGTGACAGTACTGGAGATCCTGCCTCCCTAAAGGTGACCATGTAAACCGAGCATGTGGGACGAGATGGGGTGGAAAAGCAAGCTTGGAGGGTGCTGTTGATGGGGCACCTCCATTGGCACTACGAACCAGGTCTGGCCTCTGTTGGTCCTTTCTGAGAATGCCTCTGGCAGCAGGATGGAAAGCTGAGCACTGGGAAGGAAGGTGACCTGGTCTGTTACGAATGCCCTGGGTAAGGTTTTACATTGACACACTTGTGACACCTAATGGACATGGCAGTGAGTAGAGCACTGGGAAGCCTTCTGCCTACAGAGCGCTCTGCACGCGTGGGGTGCCTGGCATCCTCCAGCCACACCAGACAAGGTCTCATTTGAGAACACAGGAAATACATCCTGGGCTTTTTTGGGGGAGCTAAAGAGAGAAATAGTTTATTTATGCACCTGAGCAAAGCTCAGAGCAGAAGCCCAGTCAGTCATTTTCAAACTGTCATTCCCAGGTCACCTATAGTGACTGGCATGGGGTGGCATTGAGGGGAAGGACATGGTGACTCCTCTGTCAGGATGCACAATGCTACAACCAGGTAGGGTCACAGCTACCCCTTCCTACTTGGAGCAAACAGCCTTCCTGGCCTCCTGCCGCAGAGCAACTCAGGGAGAGTGCCTGAGGCCTCAGCAGCCCAACCTCCCCAGCCAAGGTGCAAAGGGGAGAGAAGGGTGAGACACATGCTCCCTCATGCAGAAGTATTAAGAGAAACAGTGAAAAAGAAGAGAGGAGGGAGCATGGGATAGTCACACACACTCTTGTGACTGGCCCTTTCAATGCTTTCTGACCAAGAAAGCATCCACATTGCTGCCACCCAGCCCAGGCTGTCAAGAGAGTTTTTCTGGAGGCGAGGAGGGTCTGGTCCTATGAGCCCCAGCCTCAGATGGGGAGTGCCAAAGGGCTGCTCAGCTATGCACCCACCTGCACTCACGCTTTACATCCCGACCAGCTCTGCACAGTGAGGATTTTCAGTCTACCCTGAGCAGATTCCTCAAGTGAAGGTGCTTTTCCTGGTGGGGGAGAGGGCAGGGCTCGGGCAAGGCTGTGGGACCTGTGCACTCAGCACTCATTTGCTCTCTCTGGAAAGAAGATCTCACGGCATCGCTGGACCGTGTCCTGTGGGTTCTGGACGCTGTGTCCCACCGTGCGGGGATCATCATAGATCTCATAGTCGTTCCCTCCCTGCAGGAGGACAGAAAACAGGGAAAGTGTTAGCAGAGCACCACCAGAGCATCCTCATCCATGCTTCCACATCTGGTCTGTCAGGGCTCTGCTGTCTCAGGGAGGCAGAAGGGGCTGGGTTGAAGCCCTGCTACCTCCCTCACTCTGTGCCAGGGGAGGAGTGTAGAAAGAATACAGAAGGCCCAGGACCAGCAAAGCTATTCCAGGGAGCCAGGAGCTCCCTGCCCTGCCTATGGATGAATTAGCAAAAGATGTGTTGGGCACATCTGGGGAGCAGAGGTTGCCCACCTCTGGAAAGAGCTGAGTGGATGGCCAAGCTGGTCTACAGCAGCAAGGAAGCATCATCCTTCTCTACTCTAAAGGGAAGGTGAAGCTGTTCCTGCTATTGAAAAGCCCTCTCCTAAGTGTGTTTTGGGTCCTATGGGCTGCAAGAGTGGCTGCATTCCCCCAAGAGTGCCAGGGGTACGAAAGCAATAGACCTGCTCCCCAGCACAGTGACCTTGCCACCATCATGAGCCCTCTGCAAACCTCTATTGCACGAGAATATCTCTTCCCCTGGCAGCACTAGTGGTGCCACGGGTTGAACCCAGGCTGTGGAATCATGATGGAGCAGCACCATGCAAGAGAGAAAGCAGCCACACGAGGGGTGAGCAGGGGATACTCACAGGAGTTGTCTCATTCCCAAAGAAGTGGATGGTGTCAAACCTCTCGTCATCGAGCACGTTGAGGCAGTACCGCTTGTCCCAGCCCTCTGGGAAGACATCGAAGCTGATCATGCCACCTGCCAGCACAAGAAAGGGCAACACTGGTGGGAGCTGACAGGGTGCCCCCCATGCTGGGATGGGCGAGCTCCAGATGTCTCTGTGGAGCCCCCAGCCCAAACAGCAGCCAGGCACCAGCTCTGCCTTGGTGTGCCTCTGCAGCATGGAGCCGTTCCTATGACAACAGGCTGGAGTGACATCAGAGTGGCTGCGGTGACCATCAGCACAGCTCCCCTGACTGCAGGCAGGCAGCAAGCAGGAGCCAGCACTGCAGAGGGGATGCTGGGATGAGAGGTCTCAAGAGATGCATCTGGTGGGAGACACTGTGGGTGACACCTTGCAGATGGGATTAGCATGTTCGGTGTCACAACAGGGGGCAATGTCCTTGGGACTGGCACCAAGGCTCCTGTGTGAACATCACTGGCCCTTCTAGAGCGCTTTGGCACTTCTTAACCCTGCAGGAACCGGGGGTTCCCAGCACCCTGTACACTCAAAGCAAACCCCTGGACCACACAGCTCAGGGGTCCCAGCTGGCCATGCTGCAGGTCCCATGCAAGCTCTGCACACTGATCAAGGGTGGTCCATGGAGGTACCATCAACATAACTGGGGCACAACCCTGGCCTGTCACCTCTTGCTACAACAGTCAAGTGTGAGCTGCTCACATCTGGAGGAGCACAAAGGCAGATGTGGCTGATGTACAGAGCTGAGGGAGCTTTCCCAGAGCACGCACATGTGTGTGCACATGGACACCCACAGCCACCCAGGGTTAGCAGGCTTCCAGCCCTTGCACTTAGATCAGGCTTACCCCAGCACTGCACTGCCTTTTGGGGGTTCTCAGAGGCAGCAGCTTCCCCGTCCTCGTGAGCACTTCATGCATAGGCTGCAGAGCCAGAACCTTGTCCCAGCATCAACACGGGTGACAAATTCCTCCCAAAACAAAGCCTTAAGGCACACGTATGTTGGGATCTCACTTGGAGCCAGGAGGAATGGGGATTTGAACTTGGATGTGCATCCTCCTTACAGTTCACATCACTGCTCCTTTTGGCTTCATAAGGAATATCTGCTTCTCCAGGCAGTCTGCTAGGCTGACGGTCCTGGAGTTGCACACTCTCCTTCACAAATCATAACCCTACTTCTCTTAGGAAGCAGGTACTTCCAGTAGTAGACAGGTACCCACAGGGATGGTCCCTGCTGCAGGAGAGGCACGGATCCCCCAGACCATTCAAACATTCAGCTTCTGATGCCATGATCCTCTCCTCCCTGGCTGGTTGAGGTGTCCCTGTTGGAGCCCTCCTTGGAGCCTGAGGAGCTGAGGATGGAGTCTGTGTGTTCAGCTTGAGGCAAAGGTTTCACTACCCAGGCAGGACACTGTGATATGTATGGGAGCAAGTGCCCTACAACCTCAGGGATGGGGATGCCCCTGAACTTGAGGCAGCAGTCAGCATGAGAGCAGGAGCCAAACTTGTCTGACCTCATTAAAATCCTTCCTGGTTTTGCATCCAAAGCCTTTTATCTGTGAAAAACGCTGAGTTTCACTGGATCCTGGCCTTTTAAACACAACTGGGCAGCAAGAAGGGGCTCTTGATGCCAATTGCAGAGGGTAGGATATTGAAGGGAGAAGGTGGTGTGGAGGACAGCCAGCACTGTCCCTTGCCTAGGCATGGGTCTGGGGGTCTGCAGATCTTCACCTCTGGGGCTTGTGTCCTCTACAGTCTGGGACAAGGCACATGGGGCCAGCTTGGCAGAAGAGCCCCATTCCCACGTGTTTCTGTTTTTGGATGCCTGATCTGAGACACACTGTGTTTTCTTTGTGGATCAGTGGGGGGCCTGCAGCTTCCCTTGTCTTCGATGCTTCTACACAACAGGCCCAGGCTCTTCACAGTGGTTTCCCAAAGTCAGAGGAGAGAGGCCCATTGCTCTGCTCTGGGCAGCAGAGGATGCTGCTGGCAGGATGCTGAAGGGACTTTAAGCAAGAACTCTCAGAGGGCCAGACCACAGTACTCACCCATGTTGGGTCGAGTGGTGTGTCACCTACTGGCTCTCAGCCTTGTCACCCCCTTTCCTTTTGGTTTAGGCTACCACATGCCACCTTCTTCTCCCATGCATATCTATGTGCCCTGTGCAGCATCTCATCCACCACCAGCCCCACCACTTACACACCCTCATTTTGCTCTCTAGGCTGGCCAGACCCTCAGGATTGCTCAAGCCCCTCCTTTGGTTCCTCGTCTTCACTAAGGGTGGCTCCCACTTGCAAAAGCCACCCCAAGAAGTGGCCCTGCAAAAGCCCATGGCAGAAAGCTGCAGGCTCCTTGCCTCTCACAGCTCTTCCTCTGAGAAGCCAACCTTTGTATCCAACCCTCCCAAGAAAAGCCCAGAGCTGAGACATGCATGAGGCTTCAGTCTCATTCCTAGAGAAAAGTGCATGTGTCCGGAGCTCTGCTGGCCACCCTGCTGCTGATGCTTGCACCAGAACAGACCTGGGGAGGGAGAGCTCCACAGAGCTAACTGGAATTAGGGCAGCGATAATGTGGCAGGACAAAATCCCTCCTGTCTGCCTGACTGCAAGGGAGGTGAATCTGCAGCACAGTCTATTCTCTGCTGTCGCCCTGCTTTGGATGTGAATGAGGCATCCCTGCAGCAGCTCTCCAGGATTGTTAGCTTTCTGTGTTCTTCCCTGGGTCTCCAGGCCCCCAGAAAGAACAGCAAGGGTTCCTGCTCCCCTTCCCAGCATTTTATGAGAAATACAGTGAAGAAGCCAGGCAAAGGCAGGGAAGCTCCCTCCACTCACCTCGAGAGAAACGCAGGCCTTTGCCAGCAAACTCCCTCTGCAAGGCTGCCACAAACTTCTCCCGAATCCGCTCTTTCTGTGGAGCAAGGAGGAAAAGGGAGCAAAGGAGGTGGGATAATTAGACACTGACAGTCAACCAGAACCCACCGTAAGCTGTCTGCTGGGCAGCTATGGCTCATTGCTCTGCTCCCTTCCCACCTTCCCTGAGCCCCAGCGCAAGCACATTTAGCCAGCTTTCACCAGTCCTGACTGTATCATGTAAAGACCACCAGCTCGGCAGCTCCAGCGGCTCCTGGGAAGAACAGGTCCCAGCGCTGCCTCACTTCAGTTACCCCAAAGCCAAGTTCCCAACCCAGTCTCCAGCTTTGCTTGAGAAGCCTTGCCAAATCCAACTGATCCCTCAACCCCAAGGAAGCTCCCCAAGGCAGACACTTCTGTGACCATGAGCCAAGTGCTCCAGAGATCTGCCCAGCAGATCTGCCATGTACCTCCCAGTCTAAAAAGCCCATTAGTTCCAGGCCTGTTGGGGCTGGGAGAGTGAGAGACAGAAGGCTGGGCAGCCTTTGGATACTGTAAATGAGGAAACACCCTATTAAATAAGTGCCTTATTCACCAGGGCTCTCTCACAGCACAAGGAATCCTGCTGGCCACTCCACTGCATTGATGGTACCAAATGAAGTCAAATTCTTCCATCCCTCTGTGTCTTAGGTTTTTTGACACCCCCCCCCCCATTGCTGCTTTCACCTTGCTGCATGTGCTGGCCTGGTGCTCAGTTTGAAGCTGGGCTCCTTTCTCCTTAGTAAGGGTGTGAAGCAGGTAAGATCTGAGATCTGTGGTGGTGTAACACCAGCAAAGAGGAGGGTGAGCTTGTGTACCTTGTCCAGCTCGGAGAACTCGATTCGCTCCTCTGGGGTGCAGCTGCGTCCGATGGGGGAGATGTTCAGCATCCCGTTGCGAAACTCAATAAAGGTTCCTCTGTGAGTGGACAAGGGCACAAGGTTACTACACAGGGAGAGAAAAGCACCTTCCCAGGGGAATGGCTGCTCCGTGAGACAAGCAGTCCCTGCAGGGACAGGCAATAGGAGAGGAGCCATGCTCACTCACAGGTACTTCATGCCAGGCAAAGACCAGGCATCAGCACCCCGATTAGTGTCTCCAAGGGGCTCGTAGTTCTGTAAGAAGAGGAATAAACAGTTCCTGTGTGCCCTGGGGATGGGCTGGAAGCAATGAGCTCAGGTGAGATGACAGGAAACATTTTCTAATGTTATGAATAACTGCAAGGACAGAGGAGGCCGTGAAGATGCTGCAATGGTTGGAGCAGCTCTGCTCTGGAGGCAGGCTGAGTTGGGCTTGTTCAGCCTGAAGAAAAGAAGGCTCAGGGGAGACCTTAGAGCAGCTTCCAGTGCCTGAAGAGGTCCTCCAAGGAATCCTGAGAGGGACTTTTTCCAGGGGCCTGCAGTGACAGGACAAGGGGGAATGGATTTGAGCTGACAGAGGGGAGATTGAGATTAGACATTAGACATGTGTCAGTGCCTCATCACCCTGTGAGAGTGGTGAGGCACTGGCACAGTGAGCTGTGGCTGCCCCATCCCCGGCAGTGTTCAAGGCCAGATCGGACACAGGGGCTTGGAGCAACCTGCTCTAGTGAAAGGTGTCCCTGCCTGTGGCAGGGGGTGGAACTGAGTGAGCTTTAAGGGCCCTTATAACACTGACCGTTCTATGATTCTGTTGCCTGGACTGCATCAACCACCTGATGAGACTGTGGTATCTTCACCCCTGGGGGTTCTTAAGAAGTGCTGGGTGTGTTGAGTGAAGATGGCAGTGCCTTGGGGCAGTGAGATGGAACAGGTCAGTGTAACTCGCTTCTGAGGTCTGGCAGCAGGCTGATGAGCAATCACAACTTCTTTGTGGGCTACAAATCAGGTAGGACCTACCAGTGCCTTTGTATCTCAGTTTGTCTCCCTGCACCTTTGACTGCAGCTCTTACCTAAGTTTGCACAGCAGGACCCAGTTCCTGTTTGCCATTCTCACCTTGTACTGGGATTGCTACTCTGCCATCTCCTCTGTGGGCTGGTTCAAAGCACTAGGCTGGCAGAAAACTCCCCCCTTCTTTTTACTTTGCCATAAACCCCTGGTTCTCTCTGCTTATCACCTTGGAATAACTCACAGAGGGTTCAGATAGGTACCGAGGCTGGTAGGGTAGAAAAAACAGAGGATGGATGGCAGCACTGCCAATTGGGAAACAGACTGAAATTCCTGTGGAAACCTAGCTGGAGCAGGGAGATCTCCTTTCCTGTCCTGCAGAGGAGCCCTGAGCTCATTACCCCCCTGAAGTCACTCCCAACACCGTACACTGTTTCTCTGTGGTAAAGTGCTACCACTCTGAGACTGGGAAAAACTCTCAGCCTCCTGTCTTGTAAGTCAGTGAAGAACGTCATGGGGAATGGACACATGGGCAGCCATGCCTGCAGCCTGGGAGCAGCATCTCTGCAACACCAAGGGTTCAGCGGCTCATGCCCCAAGCCAAGACTCAGGAGATAAGGTTTAAAGTCCATACTCTGCTAGAAATCCCATAAGCCTAAATCCCCAGAGGCACTTGGGAGCTGAAACTTTGCCAGGCTGTTGGGCAACCAGACAGCAATGAGGTAACCAAACAGCCTTAAGGGTCCCAGCCCATGCTTCCAGGGCATGTTTTGCTGTCAGTCCTGCTGTAAAGAGCCACTCTAGTCCCCCCCTGACCGGACACTGTGTTGCCACATGGTGACTCACATAATCAACTGATCTGGATCACAGTTTAGCAACTTTTAGCAGCTTACAAACACCAATGGGGAACAGGTACATACTGGCCAGGGTGAGAGGAGGGCAGAGCTGCTGCTTACAACAGCCCTATTGGCTCATGGTTTGTGAAACCATGGTCTGAGGGGTAGTTTGACACTGCAGTCAGGCTGGTTTAACTGTAGGCTGCCTCTGAAAGAGGTCCTCCTGCTCTCCCCTTCCACCTTCATGCCATCTCTCCCCTTTCCCTCTCCTTTCTGTGATAACAGGACGAGCTTATACAATGGAAAATTACCCTTTTCTTTCCCAGCAATGGACTAGCCTTCCTTCAGATGAGGTGTACCAGCCCAACGCACCCTGTGGCTGCTGGATTCCATGGGGGAAGCAGACATAAACACTGGATTAGACCCAGTGTGAAGCTGTGTGCTCAGGCGCTGGGCCTCCCATCTAAAGAGCTATTGTTCATCTGTTTGAAAACCATAGGACCAATGATGCCTGACGCACTGACTGGTAACGAGCTGGTACCATTGTCCTAAATGAGGTGCATACGGTGGCTGCACCCGGATGGACGCAATGGCTGTACTCTGATGCACACAGTAGCTGTACCCTGATGGACGCAGTCGTTGTACCCTGATGGATGCAGTGATTGTACCCTGATGGGTGCAGTGACTGTACTCTGATGGATGCAGTGGCTGTACCCTGATGGACGCAGTGGCTGTACCCTGATGGACGCAGTGGCTGTACCCTGATGGACGCAGTGGCTGTACCCTGCTTCCCAGGGAAGAAAATCCCAAGCATAAAGCAGGCATTATGCTAAAAAATAGCAAAGACTCTCAAGAAAAAAGACCCTCCTCCCTTGTTTGCCCATGGTGCCCAGCTTGGTGGGACACTGATGCTACATGGGACTTCTAGATGCCAAGACAAAACCTGCAGCAAAGCCAACTCAGTAGCTCAGCTGTTCTCATGACAGCTCTGGAGCTCAGAGTTCCATAGCAATCAGTGATAGAACTGCCATTTGCATGGGCTGGGGCTGTTACCGTTTCTTGGGCAGCTTCAGCAGCGCCATGTAGTTGAGACAGAAGTTGATCAGATCCTGCAGCAGCTCTTCTCCCAAGTGGTCCTGAATGGCCTGAGGGAGGAGAAGGAGTGAGGAAGATGCTCGACCTCCCAAGAAGCCCACCCAAGAACATGAACTGGAGTGTAAGACTTCAAGATCTGGCATTTACGGGGAGAGAAACGAGGGGCCAGGCAGGCTCCCCAGGGCACACAGGGCATGGGGAAGGAGCGGCATGGCTGCAAGGGGACTGGACCTACCTGCTTGGAGACCAGCTGCCCATTCTTGTATTGCACCGTGCCATTCTCTGCAAAGACGTAGTCAAACTTATCAATGACTGTGGGAGAAGGAAACAAAACCATGGAACATGAGCACTGCCTGGGAAAAGGGGTCAAAAGGACTGGGCCGTGGACTGAGCCCGCCATCCTCCTGCTTCCTTAGTGCCACACTGCCCAAGTCTCCCAAGGGGCCACCAGCCCTCTCTGCTCCCCGAGAAGCAAGCACGGAGATTATCTTCTGCTCGCATGTGGGGAGCTGACGCATGCAGGAGGGAAAAGACCTGACGGAGGTCGTGGGGTGAATGAATGGCAGGATGAAGATAAGGGCTCCAAAACACCGGGCTTTCAACTACGTGCTTCCCATTCTGCTGCCTGTCCCCTCCCCGCTGCCAGCGTGCCGGGCCGATGCAGTTACCGGTTATCTAACTCCAGCCCCCGGCCACACAGCGCTGCCGACTCAGCAGTCAGCCTCAGCCGGGAATTTCTCAGCCTCCCCCCGCTATCAAGGAAGAGCTCGCAGCCCAGCCGCGCCCGGCATCCGTACCACAGGAAATCACGGTGGAGGGACCAGCGGCTGCCCCTCACCGTCCTGCTCCCTCCTTTACCCCGTGTCCCCATTGAGAGGAACCCCCGGACACCCCACCACTGCGCAGCAGGCAGCAATGGTCTCCTCGCCGCCACGGGGGCAGCAGTCAGAGCCCAGATGAAGGCCCGCTCTGCACAGAGGCTCCGGCCCGGGTATGACCATCCACCCCCAAGGGCAGGCTTGTGGTGAGCTTTAGGACACGGGAGAGCCCACGGTGCGCTCCTCACCTTCATCGCCGTCCCCCAGCTGCTCGGCTATCTTGGCGTAGTCGGAGCCCCCCACCACACCGATGTGTACCCTCTGCCGCAGCTCCCGCAGGAACGCGTCCACCTCCGGGTCGATTTTCTGCCGGGGAAGCACGGGGTGAGGCCCCGCCGGCGGGACGCGCTCCGCCGCGCTCGCCCGGGCCCTCGCCTTCCTCTGAGCCCCGTGCCCCCGTACCTGCCGAGCCGGGGTCAGGGTCCCATCCACATCGAAGAGGCACAGCACCCGGCTCCGCGCCGCTGCCGCCGCCATCCCGCCGCCCACCCGGCCTCTGGCAGCAGGAGGCGGGACCGCGCTGAGGCGGTGATGGCGGCAGCGCCGCCCTTCAGGGCAGCCTCGCGTCAATGCGCGGCCGCGGAGGACCCCTCCAGCGACCATCCGTACCCACATGCGGCTGAAAGCCCCTTCAGTGTGGCCTTAACGTGTGGGTCTCGAATGGCTTCCCTTCTACAGCCTTTTCTGCTTCAGAACGCCAACGAAGGACCTGGGGTTTTGAGGAAACTGCTGTTGCTGCAGTGCCCCCTGTATTTAGGGCTGGGGTCGGGGTTGAGCTACCCGGTAAGCTCGGCTCCCGCGGGGATATCTATGTCCTGAGGAAGGGGACCGCAGCAGCGTGCATTCACCCAGTCAGTGCCCGTGCCTCAGCCTGTGTGTCTAGTAGGATGCTGGTAATAGCTCCTATGTCCTCTGGGAAAGTGCAGTTTTCAGCCTCCACCCCCCTGCACAAAGCCAAATCTATTCCTTGCCGTAACTTTTTGCTTTGACCTGCTTAAGCAATTACCCCACGAGACATTTAGGATTAATCAGACCATCTGGCCAGGCCATATTCGTAGGGATCCGTGTTACGCTGGCCTGACACGCAATGGCAGAGAGCGGCCTGGCTGCTGTCTCCTGCAGTAATGCCTGGGTTATATTCCAACATCAGAAACAACCTATGTGGAACACCTCATGTGTTTTGCTCAGCAGTGAGCTTTGCCTTCTGTCTCCACATGGTGCTCATGGTGCTGAGCTAAATTGGAACTGGAGGGAAATGTTATTATGGTCTGATTGATCTTCTTTTCCCTCAGTATTATTTAGTTCCAGGACATGGGGCTGCCCCTTTTCCCAGTTCTCCACAGATTGCTCTCACAACAAAGCATTCAGGTGCCTTCACACATTCTGGTTTTCAGTCATGGTTTTGATTTTCCTGCCCCCACTCCAGGGAAGGGGGATCTACAGAAACAGTGTTAATAATTTACCTCTGTGCCATTGCCTTGGACAAAGTTTACCTCCACATCCTCAACTTCTTGCTGAGGGGGGCACTGATCATGTTTGTGTATTTCAACACTGTTCCAGTGAGTTGCCAGGCAGTCTTTTATGGTTATTACACGTGGTATTTGCCCTGGCATTGGCGTTCCTGCAAAATCACAGCCCTGTTGCCTTCTGGATCAGACCCTGGTTATAAGCTCCCATCTCTGGGAAGCTGGACTCTTCTCCCACAATGGTTACTCAGCACCCAGCTGTTGGCATGCAGTTGGGTGCTGAATTTTTAGTTCAGCTTGGGGATATGCTCATTTACAGGGCTTGTCTAGGTGTGATTACATAGATCCCTCATCAGCTACTGGGTGTATGCTTACTCCAGAATGTGAATACTTCAAAGTGTGTCTGTTGTGGCAAGCTGTAGAGTCCATGGAGATGCCTTCATGCATACGGGTTGCTAATACCCAGGACTCTCAAAAGACAGCCATGGTTTCAGGCACACAGTGAACTCCTAGGGGTTCAGGAATACCAGCCTTTATCCATGACATGGTAGGAGGCCAAGGCTTCCCATGTCTGGGTGGAAGAGGTGTGGCATTAGGAAAGCCTGCCAGCTCACTCCTGCGGCAGCCTTGCTGCTGTAGCAGCACCCATTTCTTGGTGTAGCCCAAGCTGCCCTATGGTCTTGTCTCCAGGCTGCTCCTACTTGCAGGTTTCTTGTTTGGGAGACACCTTCCTCCTTGCATCATTACTTTGGACATCCCAAAAGCCGGAGCTGTTCTCCCCGGGCTCAGGTGCATCCCAGCACCGCAGGGCAGCAGTGCCACCTCGGGGCACTCCCCAGAATTGCGATGTCTGCTGAAATAGGGGTCAGTGTTCCCCTTTTAGCACCCTCCGGCAGTGCCATGGGGTTCACGCTGCAGGAGAGCTTTCCAAAACGTGAACTACTGCTGTGCTTCCTCCAGCTTATTTGTCACGCCACTTTAGAAATCCTATTCAAGTTAAACACGCCTCCCAACACACCAACTACCTTTCAGTATCAGCCAGCGAGCACTTGTTCCATCTCGGTTTCCCAAGAGTGTGAGCCTGCCTTTTGAAGTGCACAGCTGTGCTTGTTTCTTGGTTTGGGTTGGCCCTGAGAACACGGCTGCTGTGGCTGTTTTGGTTATTTAATACTTTGCACTTAGTCCACTCCTGCCATTCCCTTGCTTGCTGCTACAATAGGCAGCGGCTGTTGGCACAAATAAGACCTCCATGACCAGCAGCAAAGGCAAATATTGTGTTGGAAGTTTAGAAGGCAAGTGGCTGTGAGCATTGGCTTATACTCTGTCTAGGGCTGCCATTAAGGTCAAGGTTTTCCTTCATCCATGTTCCCAGGTATTTTATGCGGGACTAGTACCGGTACTTGATAGCAAACCAGTACCACAGCTGAATAACACAGCCTAAAATAGCCAGTCATGAATCTTTGCTGAAGCCTCCTTCTGTTACAAGCCCTCTTTTGTATTACACTGCTAGAGAAAGCTAGACAGTGAAATATGTGGTTTAGCATTTGGATCCCACTAGCAAGCATTCAGAAGGCCCAACCAAACAGAACTCATTTCTTCCCCAGAGACAGGTATTTCCCCTGCTCCTTAACAGTACAATGCTGCATAATCCTCACCTGCAGCTCCAGAGGAACCCAGGTATGAAGTCTACTTCTTATAGCTGTTTTCTTCTTTTTAAAAGTAGTAACATAAGACAACCAGGAAAACGGGAGCCTTTTCCTGTGTTTCAACTCTGTTGGGCTTCAACAGCAGATATTAGATGTTTTGTTCCTGCATGCTTAGATGAGCAAGGGCTGCACAAAACCTATGCTGATGGAACACCTACTGTCCAGCCTTCATTCACCTCATCCAAGCTGTGTCAAGCCTCAGGAGCATGGTCTTGATAAGATACCACAGTGCTTACAGAAGGAAAAGTATTGCCTGCAACCAGTTTTAGCAAAGGGCAATAGCAACCACATCCAGTAGCAGTACTTGGCACAAACGGCATGGGCAGTTTTTTATCCTGTGCCTCCTAGCTGGGACCAGAGTGAAGACGACTATGACTTCTGCTGTATTGGTTGCACAGCTGTGTGGACACAAATATTCAAACAGGAAAACCTGCTGTATTTATTTTAATTGTAATAGAAAAAAAAAAAACACAAATAAATCAAAACATCACTTTCTGTCTAAAGACATTATTAACGTTTTTAAAATGGCACAGGGGAACCCCAACAATACAAGACAGAAGAGTAAGTGTGTGTGTGGGGAAAAAAAGGCTCTGTTCCCTTTCAGGAGCTCAGTTTCCCCACCCCTTTGTCAATCAGCTGGCTGAAGTTTGAACTATATACACTTACATACACTTCTTAGTCTAGTTTGTATATCTATGGGTGGAACGGTGGGGGCACAGTCCTGCAATTTGCACATAACCATCTTTGAGGAAAATGGGTTTCCCAAGAGGCCTACAGGGTACAAGGTTCTAATTACCGAGTAAGAACAAGCAAACAGGATTCCCTCCTACAGTTCTTTTGCCATGAAACACGGAGTAGGTCCCTAACCCAGGGGACTCTCTAGGAGCTCCGTGGCTATTGCAAACAGTGTATGGCCGAAGGAAATTTTACCCAGTGACCTGAAAGTAGCAGCAACATCTCTTCTGCAAAGGGGCTGCTCAGGAGGGGAAAAGGCAGATGGCAAAATGCATGGGGTGAACTGTTCTTTCCTGCCTCCTGAAGGGATGTAAAAAGTCCTGAAGTAGGCAGCCAAAGCAAAAACCACACTCAGGACCTCTTAAGTGGTGAGCATATAGGGGATATCCTCATTGTGCAAGAGTGTGGAGCAGAAACTGCGGCACCAGTGCTTTGACTGCAGGCAGCTGCACCTGAAGCGATAGTTTGCTGAAAGACAAGCAACCACAGCCATGCTGCTTGCAGGTACCACACTACATACCTAGATGCTGGGCTGCACTGTATCAGGTTTTATATACCTGTTCAACTGAGAAAGCTTCAAGATTTCTTACGAGCTACAGCACTTTGTGGCTGCAGGGGCCACTGTGGTGCACCGAGAGCAGGTACACACACATCTGCAGAACGGACTGACAGTACCCCACTCCCACTTGTGTAGCAACTGCACAAGGTGCAGGGCAAGAAGTATTTGACAGAGTGACTAAACAGCAGTTTTCCTCCATTCCATCACCCCAAAATATGAACCATTATAGTCCACACTGAGTAACAGCATGACAAACTTATACTGTATTATTCTGGGAGAAAAGAGCCCAGCAGAGGAAAGACATCTCCTTCAGGTATGCAGGAAGCTTCCAGTGCAGCAAGTTTGAGATCCAGGACTGAACTTGCAGCAATACTTTTCACAACAAAACACTGGGCAAAGAGCTATACATTTGCATAGATGCTTTTTCAGTGGCATCTGGGATGTGTGTTCTCCATTTCTGGAGCATCAGCAATGTTCGGGGGTTTGTCTGATGTCTTCTGTTCCTTCCTAAATGCAACTGCTATAAAATTGCCCATGAAAATAGTGTATATACATGCATGAAAATAAATCAGTGTGCCTATACTTTCATTCCCCCAGTCATTTTCCACTGCAAATAATTGCAAAGCTGTAAGAACCTTAAACTAGAAGAAACAGTATTGATACAATCTAATGTCAGTCTAAGGACAGGACTGCTTCTGCATGTATCCCAATGAACTCAATTGCTTCATAGAAGAGCTTGATTTTACTCTTCCTTATTTTCTTTACATTTGGGGAGACCTACCACCTATTTCTCTTACACACAAGCAGAGGCCTCTCAGTTACGTCTTTGATTGCTTTGGAAAGGACAACAGTATCAAGGAAAACTGAATTCCTATTGTGTCTGCAACCAGATACTGAAGGCAGAATTGGTCCACCTTACATTATCATGCAGTTGTCATGCTATTCCTGCCTTGCTGTATTGTAACTCTGTCTTGGTAAGAAAAAACAAACTCAAAGCCAAACAGAACAGCTCTTATGCAAAGGTAAATAGTTCACAAGGTTAACTATCTGCCAGTAATCTTATATACCAGAAAAGGAAACCTTTCACTTCATTTTACTTTCGCCTGAAATCACGATACTCTGTTCTGTCAACTGGTTCCACCCCATAACTCTTGCATCTAGCATTACAAGGCTCTTGGTAACTCCCTTCCCCACACAGCTCATCCCACTGAAGGTTTCAACTTGAGCATGACACAGACACACAGTTCAGCTTAATCGCCTTTCCCACACAGCTGTGCCACTGCAAACATTCAAATCAGAGGAGTTCAGCTTTTCCCTTGAGCAAACAACATAATATCAATGAAACATGCAGAAGACTAATCCTGGGATACCTTTACTTCCTAAGCTACCAATATTTCCTTTGCCTTTTTGCTACAGACTTCAGCAAATACCCCCATAATATAGGCAATGACAGGAGAAAGATGCAAGCCTGCAAGGGATGGCCATGACATCCCTTATTTACTCCAAATTGTGTAATGGGCTCTTGAATGCTCATGGAATGAATTCCCACTTACCATCACAGGATTTACTTAGAAAGTGTCATCCTACTTGGACAAGACAGCCTTTATAAATTAGTATAATATTATTAGAAATTATGACAATCTTTTTGGTAGCATTGGCTTACATGCACCCTGATAAATCCTCTCCCTAGGAAATTTTAAAACTTGTCTTGTAACTTCTGTAGAGTTAATTCTGATGAGAAATTATAAAATAGAAATCTGGTATATTGATGTTTAAAAAGGAAGAGGCCTGGTGAAGTTGGGCACGCTGGGTCACTCCTGTTAGCTCTGTCCATTATGTCTGCTGAAGGTGTTTCCTCCGGGTGGCTGGATCTGGATGGAGTCCAGGAGGGGTCTTAAAGCTTGTCCAAAAGGTCTGAGAACGTAAAGAAATAAACATCTCAATAATCATCTCTTGATGAAAAACTTTTCCCATTTACTACTGAAATGCACTCACTTCCTGGAGTGCAATCAAACACTGCTTCTAAACAAATCTGAAGAACAGACTTCCACTACAAACTGAAGTAGATTTAACCAATTAGAGAGAGTTTACTGTTCAATAACTGAGAATCTCAAACATGATTTTATATAAGCTAGTTCTGAGTCCTAACATTCCCCGTCTGCTAATGTGGTAATACTGTGTCTGAAACTGGCTTTTAGTAATTCATTTTACTTAAGCGTGTGAATAAAAGCCCTGTTACACAACTGCTGTGCTCTGTATAGTACCACATCAATATTAAAGACTGCTAGAATAGCCTCTAGCTCCCTCATAAGACAATGGTTCAACACTCATAGAACAATTGCTGTTGCAATCTGTAGCATTGCAACATTGAAAGATAAACCTAGTTTATCTTTCAATATGACTCACTGCATTACAGACTTTATTTGATTTTGAAACATCTGAAGCAATGAGCCCACGACAGAAGACATGTGTCTCCCCAAAAATGTGGTATACCTCTGGTATGAGAAATAAGACCTATATGATGGAGCTCAAACCAGTTCATTGAGATCCTCACTGAGAATTAAGAGGAAAAAGAAGTTAAGCTGGACTACTGGGCAGGAATTCTTCATTTCTTTTTTTTTTTTCCATCCAATTCTAGCTTTAAAACTGCGATGTTAATTTTAAAATGACTTTTTCCCTGCCTGGTGACACATAAGAGACCATTGTAAAATAACTAGTATAAGTTCAAAGTAGAAGATCAACCTTATCATGATCCTGCCCCTCTACTCTGATCTCATGAGACCTCACTTGGGGTATTGTGTACAGTGCTGGTGTCCCCAACATAAGAAGGACATGGAACTGCTGGAACAAGTCCAGAGGAGGGCCACGAGGATGATCAGGGGACTGGAGCACCTCCCCTATGA